>JAATLQ010008654.1:0-11228 GCA_013421005.1 Heliconius erato x Heliconius himera | reverse complement strand
TTGTCGATATATACTAATATATTAAAATATTTTTCAATTTGACAGGCAATTTATTCCGCCATGTTAATAACAACCGACCGTTGCTAAGCAACGGTTTGCAAAGTTTATTTGTTGTTATAAGCAAACGTCACCCAAAATGAGCTTGCTTAACGCATACATGGCGTGCGCCGACTCAACCTTATGAGATACATAAAAATAATGTTTTACAGAAATATTGTCCTTTAAATAATGTTTAAAAAGTCCGCGATACACATACCATATTTATCTCTGAAGCTTGAGCAAAGTAACACAGTAATAACAAGTAACCATTTTAATTAATTTACTTTATATTTACTTTATAATTTACTTTATATTTACTTATGTAAATGAATATAATAGTCACTTTTAGCATTTTATCTAGATTGAAATTATAGTTCACTGTATAACATTCTAATAAATAATTAAGGAGAAGTCACTGATTCGAAATAACCTAGCATACGACCGGCATAGTATGACCGACGCGAACGGGCAGATGACTTTGACGGTTTTGTAAATTTTCATACATTTTCGAACTACTGTTAATTTTTATGTAATTACTTGCTGTTTATAATTAATTTATACTTTTCTTTGGGTCTTCGCTTATTCGAGGAGCAGATTAGTTAGATTTTCATAAATTTCTTGGTGTGGTGTAAGTTGCGGCTCTGCGCGGCATTGGTGTAATATTATTTAAGTATTAAGGAGAGAATTGTTGGTTATTTCATCTTGGTTGGATGGTTATCTATACCGTTGTTATACACTTAATAAATTGAGGTTTTAGTTTTCTGGGATTTTATTTGATATTGCTTGCAAAACTTATCATATTTAATGTAGAAACGACTTTAGTTATTTCATATAGTATCTATGTACGCGCGCAAGGAAAACAAGTAAAAAGATTTTTCCCCCTTCCTTCCGGGTAAATCAGTAAAATCGATCACTGAAAGTCCAAGTAAAAATTAGTTCAGTTATTCTGGATATTAGCTCGGGGAAATAGAAAGACAGAAAGAGATATAATTATTAATAATGTAGCTGGTTTTGTTTAGTTTTTTTATTAATATTTTACTATGGTTACGTTTACTTATATTTTTTTATTTAAATTAGTTACATATTTTCACAAACAATTTCCTAAATATATCTATAAGCATTCGTAAAGTTTAAGCGGGCGAAGCCGCGTCCGGGTCCGCTAGTAGGTTATATATAGTTCAGCTGTTGAATCAAGAACCGGATGCATATGCAAGTATTACTGAAGACAGCGTAATTGTGAGGAGGGTGTTATCTTTGGAAACCTAGCCACCGATAGCCTGGACCCATGTCCCATCTTCGGAGAACATATTTTTATATTTTTAAATACATATTTTTGTATAAATATATTTTTAAAATATAACATTTATTTATCTTTGATAATAAAACAATATGACATCCATTTAAACATCATAATCAAAGTCAATATAACAGCGTACAAAGGTGATATAACTACTAAAAAAAAAACAGCCTTTAAAAAAGGCCAAGCTGGCCAACATATAAATTCTATAAACATTATATAAATTAATTACATTTTATAAAGTTGAAACCAATCAACAGTTAGTCATATTTATTCTAGCTTCATAAAAACCTTTAAAAGGACATCCGAATAAGGAATGATATATTGTTATACAGTTGTCACTACTAGGTCAGTAGCGAAACTGGAAGTCCAACCTTCCATCTCTTCCGAGTACATGGAACACATGTCAATCACCTTGGCGTTTGCCTCCCGATATGGAACTACGTATGTAGGCTACCTTGATGACATATAAAGTTAATACAATATACAGAGTGTTTTTGTCAGCACCACTTTATATGAAACCACAGTTTTAACTACTTTTATACAATTAAAAAATATTTTTTTCTCAAAAATGAAAAATGATTTTTTCAAACATAATAAATAATAAAATTATTGTTCTAATATAAAACGCCATTTATCAAGAACGACGCACGCACACATAAACCTATCAAAGGGAAACCGCCGCATACGGCTCATTCCGAAATCGAGTCATAGGTTTTGGCGGCAAAGTTCAAAATTATTTAACCTTTAGTACAATTTTTATAGTAGAATGTATTTACGTAATTGATATCTAATGTATTATTGGTATATAATATCTATGGTAACATCGTGAAATGAAAAAAAATCCTACGTCTAAACTGTTGAGGTATCTTGAATGATTTCTTTAGGTGAGTTTGATATATTTTACCCTATATGCTGTTCCCTTAAAAGGGGCGCTGACGCTTCCAGTATATTCCTGTATAAGAAAAAATATATAATCGAAAATAGCCTAGTTTTATAAGGTAAGTAACGGTAATAGTACAGTATTTTTTAATAACCGAATGTGTAAACATTATACATTATATATTTATTCATAGATACATTCGTAAAAGACGTTTTCATTTGATATCTTTCTAGTAATAAAAAACTGATCAAAAGTGAATCAGACCTGCCCACCGAGGCTTCCGTACCAATTTCAGAATTGTAGGTCAACGGGAAGTACCTACAACTTATAAAAGTTTTCCTTCCAACTTAAATTTGCGGGCGTGTGTAGTCATTTTATCTGAAATTAGCTACAAATATAAGCTTGTATTTTTTTTCTATTCAATTCTCATAAAAATTTACTTTTAGATTTTTTTTATTTATATTGTAAATATCTTACTTAGTGGCAAATTTAATAACTGTAGAGCAGTGGTTCCCAACCAGTGGTCCGCGGACCACCAGTGGTCCGCAGAAGACTAAAAATGGTCCGCGAACGATTTTAATTTTATGACTGAGGAGGATGAGGTGAAGTTTCTGTTTAATTATTACAGTAATTTTTTACTATACCTACATACCTACATGCATAGTGGTCCCTGCTACCAAGAATGATATAAAAGTGGTCCTTGATCAAGAAAAGGTTGGGAACCCCTGCTGTAGAGTAACCAGAAGCACCTTATACTTTACAAAAAATGCAGCAAAAACGGTGTGCTTGCGGTGAAACAATATATGAAACAATCTAAGATTGACGTTGGAGATAGGTTATTAATATTGGGCGTTAGAAATTAGATTTTATTCTGTGTTTTAATGGAACGTATATCTAAATATTTGATATTATTAAAACTCAATGCCTCCAGACAATCTCAAAATAATCTAATCTTGACCGACGAACAAAAACGTAATCCAAAAAAAAAAAAAAAAATAAATATAGGGTTTATTTTTTTTTCCTTTTGGGCTAAACCCTCAAAATATATAGACAATTGACAGAGAGTGAAAAAAAGATCTAAACTTTTTCTCAATATTTTTAGGCACTAAGCAAACTCACTTGAACATTAATTCATTAAACAAAAATATGCAATAAAAGAGTACGGAAAAGAGATATTCGCAATAAAAATATCTAGGTTTTTTGTCGTTAACTATATGTATATACATAATAATCCACATTAGTGATAGATGAGTATAAACGCGACATATTGTGGGTTCGATTCTCAATCAAGATCTTATATAATAAAATCGAGTCAAAGCGCGACGTTGAGCTCCGCCACTCAACACGCAATGCCTCCATAATCCGTGTGCGGTAATTACGAAGCGGAGTGTCTTAACACTAGGCTCCCTCTGTCTGCCCTACTTCATGCGAGATACAAGCTAAAAAAAAACTATTACAGATGCTAAACACGGAATCATTAAAAAGTTAAAACTTAGACAAAATAAATTATTTGTACGTGCGTTTAAGTTAATTTCTTCTAATCTTCAACAAAAATAATGACTGAATCGTCTTAACAACTTTCTCGACTATCTCTGGGATAGAGATAACATGTGAATGTTATTACAATACACATTGTTTTCTATACAAGTTGATTTGCTTTTCGCTTATACGATTTTCAACTTTACGTCTATTATTTTTGAGATGTATAAATTGTTCTAAAATAAATCAGCTTCACGTTGTATCCCGCATATTGAAGGGTAGGCAGAGAAAACCTAATATTTGAGACACTCTGTTCCCCGTTGCAGGTTGAGTAGCAGAACTTAACGCCGCGCTTTTGCCTTGGTACCAGAGCGAAGAAATGAATTTATTCCCCGGAGTGGGAATTGAATCCTCAACCGTCACGTTACAGTCTAGTGCCTCTGGACCTTGATCTGATCTTATTATAAAGACGTATAAAATTATTCTAGTTTCAACTAATCAACTTAAAATCCAAATATTATCTTAAAATATATATATAGTACCTTTTACCTATAGCTTTGCCTGCATGGACATATGGAATTGACTACAAGTTATATATCGATATTTTAATTTGCAATCCACCTAATTTCTCCATCTGTGTAAATTTTACTTTTTGCAAGCCACTTATTAAAAAAAAATAGCAATTTAAAACACTTTTTTTCGGGAGAAAAAATCGAGAGTTGATAAATAAATATTTCATTTCTTCGAGTGAGGATCGAACCCACAACCAGTTGTATTGCTCTTAAATTAAATTTCCTATATATTTAAAAAGTAAACTAAAAATATTATATTAGCATAGTTTAAATTAGTATAATAAGTCACAATTGAGATGTAAATTTAGAAACCAGTCGTCGACATTTCCTAGGATTTCTAAGAAAAATCGTGCCACCAAATGGCCAGACAAGAACGCATACATCACCCACTGTTGCTTTCTTAAAATCAGTGGCTGCGTGTTACACCGTTGTTTATTTGTAAAATTTATAATAGATGAAAATCTAATTTATACTTTAAATATTTTTTTACTGTCACTTAGATATTTACAAAGTATGACAATAAAAGATTCGTGGTTTTTGTGTGGTTATAATATCTAAAGTTATTATGAAAAATATTATGGATGATAATATTAATTTCAATATAAACTTGATCCTGCCCCTGAGTGGAGATAGAATCCATAACCAACGTGCGTACAGTAAAAAAACTGTGCTACTGCGCTGTATCGACCGCCATAGACTCTAATAGACATAACATTTTATATATTTTTTTCCAACTCAAGACTACGCTGATCATAAGTGTCAGGACACTCTGTTTTTCACTTTTTATTCAAACATAAATTGTGCATAGGTAATATAATGGATCTACAAATACTACTATATTTACTTCCTTTAAAAATCCTTGTTTTGAAAAGAATTCAAATATTTAAAGGATTGTTGATTTCACACAAGGCGCCGAGTTAGTTAAGTGGACCACTTAACTAGAATACTTTAATCTAGAAGGTTTTAATTTTTTTTTTTAGCTTTACGCTTTATCCAGCATGTAGCAAAGTAGGCAGAGGGAGCATAGTGCTAAGACACTCCGCTCTACACTTTCCGCCAATTTCTGGAAACCAAAGCGAAGAAATGAAAATATGAAATATCATTTCATCGACTAGGAATCGAAACCACAACCTTTCGCGCTTACAGTGCTTGCACACCTGCGCCACGACTGACCTCAATAATATGTGAGACCAGTCGTGGCGCAGCGGCACGAAGTGTGACTGTAAAACCGACTGGTGGTGGATTCGATCCCCGCTCGAGGAGATGAAATATTTACTTAAATTCATATTTCCATTTTTTCGCTCTGGTGTCGAGGTTAAGCGCGGCGTTGAGTTCTGCCATTCAAAACACGCAATGCCTCCAGAATGCGGCAGAAAGACGGGAACGGAGTGTCCTAACACTAGGTTCCCTCTGCTTACCCTGCTGTGTGCGGGGCACAGCGTGAAGCGG
Organism: Heliconius erato x Heliconius himera; assembly: GCA_013421005.1. Classification (NCBI taxonomy): domain Eukaryota; kingdom Metazoa; phylum Arthropoda; class Insecta; order Lepidoptera; family Nymphalidae; genus Heliconius; species Heliconius erato x Heliconius himera. The sequence goes on along the minus strand of JAATLQ010008654.1, from coordinate 5,509 downwards.
ATTTAATATTAATACAATAATATTATTTATTTTTCTATATAACTTGATACAGTGTGACAGTCGGTTCAACTACGTTAATAAGTCTCGAGCAGCCGCGTGTGACGACGGTACGATATTCTCATTATATCCTAATTAGATGAATTTTCACTAACGTTCTAACTTAAACGTAAATATAGTAGAGAAACAGAGAGTGGGTAATTTTAAATAGTGACTCCATGCGTATGTTGGGAGCTCAATTTCAAATATAGAGAAAGGATGTATGATGTCCTTCGAATTTTTCTTTTCACGCTTTATCCCGAATATATCAGAATAAGCAGAGGGGAGTAAGTGTCAAGTCACTCCGTTCTCTACTTTTCGATTATGGAAATTCAACGCCGCGCTTTATTTTTCTGAGCGCATATTTTAGATTAACAATATAACTTTTTTTTTAAATTATATGCTTAAGTAATACATTAGTTTTGTAATATAGATATTAATTTGATTTTTTTTCCAACTACACTTCTTATCCCACCATAGCAGGGTAGGCCGAAGGCACCTAGTGTTAAAACACTCTCTTCCCGCCAATTTCTGGAGGCATTCCGTGTAGTGCGAACCCAACTTTAATATTTCTTTTCGTCGAGTGGTGATCAACCATTTGATTTATAAATTATAGCATTATTTTACTATAGTCGTTGGTATTTAATTCTATATATTCACGTCTTATACGTCAATAAAAATTCTGCATTTGCGGCAAATAGTTTAACAGAAATATTTATTAAAGTGCAAAAAGACCGATCTAACAGGTTGAACGCGAAACCAGTTCTAAGTAGAACATATCAATATCGTCGCTGACTTGACATTTCAATATTTTTACTTTATAATTCACTTTGAAAATTCCTACGTTTTAGTATATTTTAGGCAGACAAAAGGCTTAGGCAGAGAAAAACTAATGTTAAGACACTCCGTTCTCCATTTTCCGCTGAATTCTGTAAGCATTGCGTGCTGAGTGGTGGATTTTAACGCCGCGCTTTGCCCATTAGCGTACCTAGAGATATTTTCTGGGAGCCTGGACTTTACACATATGTTTTAACATAGATGTTCGTGTAAACGTAGTTTTTTTTTATTTTCCAGGTCAATTTTTTTGTTAGTAAATATGTCTAGTAGTTAGTTAGTAGTAGTAGCTAGTCGTTTTTCTGGCTTGGACACGGCGCGGTTAGCAGCGCAGTTAAAAAAAATAAAAACATTTTATTTTCTCGTGTGGGAATCAAACCCACAACCACAACCCTTCGTAAACTCTTCGTAGTACACTCTTCGTAGTTTATAAAATAAGGAAAAGTGTAAAGTTTCAAAGCATTCAGTAAAACTAATTAAAGTTACATTGGTAAAGCGAATTGTGAACTGGCACGCTTTTAAATCATAGAATAAATAACAAGAACAAAGTCAATTAAACTTTTTATCAGTATATATTTAGTTGAAATTAATCTAAAAGTGTAGTTTAAATGAGTTTATAGATAATAGTAACCATTTGAAATTAAAATTCATAAACAATATTTATATATAATGTTTATAAAAATGCATTATAATAATAATAATAACGACGACGAAAAATATAAAAATTTACAGAATTTTAATCCGTACGTACCCGTCGCTTGCAAGTCTAGTCCATTCACATGACAACCAAACATAATAAATCAAAGAAAAAAGATATTTTCATATATTTTTCCTAAATTCCATGTTTCCCAGATGGTATCTACATATAACGGGATGCAACGAAACAGGAAATATAAGCAAATTGACTTGCTCGGTGGTCCAAGCGGTAAAGTCAGTACAAATGTTTCACTAAGGACTACATTATGTGATGTTTCACGCCTATGCTAGACTAAGGAAGTATTGAGGAAGGCGACAAAGTGTCGGTAATTTAAAAGATATTTTCAAATGGCCTATCTAAGTATGTTCTATGGGAACTTCGATTCTACTTGTGTCAGTGGATTTGATATATTTTTTAGTTGTAAATTTTTTTTGGAGGGAACCCTGAGAAACTAGTGTTGAGAGACTCCGTTTACAGGTAGACACTTTTCACCCAATTCAAGAGGCATTGTGTGTTATATTGCGATACTCAACGCCGCGCTCTGCCTCCTTACCAGATCGAGAAATAAAAATGAAAATATTAAATATTTTATTGCCTCGAGTGGGGATCGAACCAACAACCAGTCAGTTTTACAATCACACTTTGCGCCATTGCGCCACGACTGGCCTCACCATCTCGTCATCTTTCGAGGCAGGTAAAAAATTATTTAGAAGACAATAACCAAGTAGCGAGTCGATCTAATTTTGTGGCATAAATATTTTTCTATTGTACCACAATAGGATGAAAATGAAAGTTCGATTACTTTTTGCTATTCACTTTCAATCGTCTATAATAACAGATTTCTTTGGAACATAAGAATTACTTTGATATTATAGTGTAATACATATACTATATTATAGAATACTAGATGATTGAATGATTCCGAAAATTTCACCTAAATTATTTTATCTACTAATGGTCGTTTTTTTATCGGCTTCACACTGTATCCCGCACTCAGCAGGGAAGGCAGAGGGAACCTACTGTTAAGATAGTCCGTTCCCCACTTTCCGCCGAATTCTGGAGGCATTGACTGTTGACAGGCGGAACTCAACCCCGCGCTTTGCCTCGACACTACAGCGAAGAAATGTAAATAAATATTTATTTTTCTCAAGTGGGGATCGCCGGGAACCCACAACCAGTCGATATCACATTTTGTCGACTGGCCTTAGTAGTACAAAAATAAAATGAAATGGTCATTATATTTTATATTTAGGTACCATTGTTTTTGAGAGTCATATCTATCAACATTTATCCTTTCAACCATCTGTCACACACTTAATCATAGAAATAAAGGAGTGACCCCAGAAATTTTACTAACTAAAAATTTGCATCGAAAAATTTTAATCATAACATTTCATCATCTGTACTTCGTACATGTTATGATTAAAATTTGAATTTTTAATTTAATTTTATGATTAAAAATTTAAATTTAATTTTATGATTAAATTAAGTTCAGCCCATCCCCCAGAGTTATTTTCTTCCTAGAGAGAGAAAATGAAACCATTATAGGTTTCCATGATATTTCCTCGAGTACATTTATTTATGAAATTTAGATAAATATCTAAATGTTATCGTTTATTTATATATTTAAAAAAAATGTAAAAAAATAAGCTTAACAATATGTTATTGCCAGTTGCAGAGGCCAGAGGTGTAGAATCGATTGGTTGTGGGTTCGATCCCCATTCCAAGAAGTAAAATATTAATTGAAATGTATATGTTAATTTATTCCCTCTGATGTCGAGGCAAAGCCGACGTTGAGTTTCGCCACTCAACACGCAATTCTTCCAGAATTCGGCGGAAAGTGGGGAACCGAGTGTCTTAACAGGTTCCCTCTGCCTACCCTGCTGTGTGCAGGATACAGCATGAAGGTGAATATTTTATTGCCACATATTGCCGCTATAATAATTGCTACAGTATTTGTCAATTAAAATATTTCTGCAGAAACTAGGCTTTCTTTAAAAATTATTACAAAACAAAAGGAAAAGATATTTTTCTTTTATTTCCTTAACACGTTAGAGTATCTCGAGATGAGCACATTTTGCAACAATAGACGCTCTCACGCTTGGCAATGTTTAACATAATTATAATGATAAAAATCTTTATTTTTTTTTCTAACATATGCTTTCGTTAAAACAAATGTTGTCTTGTGTTCTTGTGAACTTGATAAGGAAATGGACGTTAGATACGAAAACAACAGTTATACAATGTATACAAAGGATTCGCACATTTTTTTATATTAATTAGTTTATTTATATTTTATATTTGGCTATACTGATATGAGATGCGTTCGTTGTGATGTCGAAGCAAAGCGCGGCGTTGAGTTCTGCTACTCAATCAGGCAAACCCACCAGAATTCGGCGGAAAGTGTTTTTACTAGGTTCCCTCTGCCTACCCTGCTACATCCGGAATACAGCGTGAAACAAAAAAAACTAAATATATAGCTATTATATTATTTTTGAGTAAACCATAAAAGCCTTGTCCTAAAAAAATAAAGAAACCAAAAGTAAAAAGGGTTTAACAGGTGCAAAAGGGTTAACAGGTATTCTTATTGGGTTTTGTTTTAAAACGACATCTGCCTCTCATTGTACCAATTATAATGAAATGCGAATTGAAGTTTAAAACATTCAATTTTTTTATATTATTTTTTATGATAATATAGAAAAGGCATATGCTGTTAATTAAATTGTTAAGAAATACAAAGAAAAAGGAATGGAGAGTTTTTTTGTAGTTTCACACTGTATCCCGCACGTAACATGGTAGGCTAAGGAAAATTTCGGAACTTCAGAACGTAGTGTTACGACACTCTGTTCCCATAAAGATCTCGTTCCCCGTTATCCATCGAATTCTAGAGTTAAATAGGGACTTAATCTCTATATATAATAAGACAGTAAAAATATTTTGTCTGTACATTTAGTAATTTTGACTGAAATGGATAGAGGGACACTTAAAAAGACTAATAGAAAGCAAAAAGATTTTTTTTGAGTTTCTTGTCTGTCTGTCTGTCTGTCTGTCGACATATTGTTGTCCGCATTTTTCTCTGAAACTACTGAACCGATTTACTTGAAAATTTCACCAATTGCTTTGTTTTAACTCAATTTAGGTTCTAAAGTTTGGTTCATCAGAATCGGTTCATTAAAAAAAAAGTTATCGTCATTTGAATGAACTCAAGGCATTAGCTTGCCAGCGAATGTTATATAGAAATCGCGCTGGTATGACCCTGGCTAAAGAATGACATTCGAAACGTCTTGATTATATGACTGTTGATAAAAATATATATTTTTGAAGCACTATTATACAATATTTTATACAATAAAGTAAACAAGGCCAGTCGTGGCGCAGCGGCAAGAAGTGTGACTGTAAAACCAGCTGGTTGTGGGGTCGATCCCCACTCGAGGAGATGAAATATTAACTTAAATTTATATTTCCATTTCTTCGTTCTGGTGACGAGGTTAAGCGCGGCGTTGAGTTCTGCCACTCAACAAGCAATGCCTCCAGAATTCGGCAGAAAGTGGGGAACGGAGTGTCTTAACACTAGGTTCCCTCTGCCTACCCTGCTATGTGCGGGATACAGCGTGAAGCTGATTTATTTATATATCATAAATCGTAACAGTAAAATTCGTAATTAATTCAACACAGAGATAAAGAACGATTTGATCTTCAAAGAAATATCAAGTAAATACATAGATTTTTGGTTCGTTCGTTCGTTTGAAATAAATCTATATAAAAATGCCTAAAAACATCCTTTCTACGTGTACTCTGTAATAACTACATATTTACCAATTATTCATTTATCTAATAATATGCAAACAGGAGTTAATATGCAAACATTACAGTTATTTTACAAAGAATATTATGAATCCTTAACCAAATTAATAATTTTACATTTAAGACTGTTTCTGAAGC
>JAATLQ010008638.1:671-24217 GCA_013421005.1 Heliconius erato x Heliconius himera | reverse complement strand
ACCACCTTGCGGGACGCCAGCGTTGATAGCACATTCCGACGAATGCTTTCCGTCAAGTTTAATGCTTTGTGTGCGTCCATGTAGATAAGAGGAAAACCATTCAGTAGCTTGCGAGGAGAAATTAATAGTTTTTAAAATTGCTAACAAAATATCAAAATCTACCGTGTTAAAGGCATTCGAAAAATCTAATAGAACAAGTAAGGTTACTTGCTGGTTGTCAAAACTATATCTTATATCGTTACAAACTTTATTAAGAGCCGTAACTGTGCTATGCCCAGGACGGAAACCTTGTAATATTTATTCATATATAGCATGTAAATAAAATCAAATCAGCTTCACGCTGTATCCCGCACACAGCAGGGTAGGCAGAGGGAACCTTGTGTTAAGACACTCTGTTCCCCACTTTGGCATTGCGTGTTGAGTGGCAGAACTCAACGCCGCGCTTAACCTCGACACCAGAGCGAAGAAATGGAAATATAAATTTAAGTAAAAATTTCATCTCCTCGAGTGGGGATCGAACCCACAACCAGTCGGTTTTACAGTCACACCTCGTGCCGCTGCGCCACGACTGGCCTCAATTGTAACCTAAAGCATATAGCATGTATTATAACCTAAAGCTTGTATCGCATTAAAAGTGGCGAACGCCCTGGCATGTCATTAGTTTTGTTTATTAACTCGCAAAGCGTGGAAGAAACTGCTTAAGTTTCTATATAACAAAAGAAGAACACAGAATCTTTACGTAGTATTATATTATAAAGCTAAATAATTTGTTTGGTTGAACGTGCAAATCTCAGGTACTACTGATTCGAATAAAAAACAGTTGGATAGTCTATTTATCGATGAAAGTTATAAAGTTAACATAGTAGCTCATTAAAACTTTCACTAAATGACTACAAGTTGTATAGTTGAGTTTGAGTTTGTATAGTTAAGTTTGAGTTGCTGTAGAGTTGTATCTTATAGGTACCATTTAAAATATAATTGCAATATAATTATATATAATTGCAATATACATGTGAAATAAAAGCCCGATGAAATATCACCTTACAAATTTCAATTATTTTTATCACAAAATGCCTATTGTCAACTTATTTAGAAGAGATAGATATGTTTGATACCGCAGACTTGTTTTAGAACTGATAAAATTAAATATTTTTTGTCGTATTACGTACTCATATATAAATTAAAGCTAACTAAGAATTACACTGTAATTTTATAGCACTCCTGAAGAATGCAGGTTTCATACAAAACAAAAAGAAAGTAAATCGGACCAGTACATCCAGAGCGTTTAAACAAACAAACAAAATAACTCTTCCGCTTTGTTGTATTAGTATAGATTACAATGAAGGGGATAAATAAATATATTTTCTAAAATACCTTATCAAAAAGTGTCACTATAAATGCAACAGATTGTGAGGTAGATTCCCACTTGAGGAATGAAATATTTAATATTTTAATTTTCTTCGCTCTGGTAAAGGCAAAGCGCGGTGTTGAATTCCGCCACTAAATACACAATGCCTCTAGAATTCAGCGGAAAACGGGCAAAAGAGTGTCTTAACACTATGTTCCCTCTACCTACTACCTGCTGTGTGCGGGATATAGCGTGACGCAAAAAAAAATATGACGTATTTCGTTACGAAAACCACATACGTAGGTAGTAGAGTATGATCCATTATAACTGCCCACGCTATTTCAACTGTAATTGAATGCCGTGTGTAAAACAAATAGGGCACCTGATTCATTGGGTCTAGACGCAGCTATCGATTTGTGGCTCTGTGAGGGACGAATTGGTGACTCACTTCGTCCCCTCTGGTTGTGAAATGCTGTTATTGGAATTATATTTTTAGGAAATGCTAATGTATAAGTACTTAATTACCCTTAATTAATTAAATTGTTCTTAATTATTAAAATAAATAAATTCAGCTTCACTGTATCCCGCACACTGCAGGGTAGGCAGAGGGAACCTAGAGTTAAGACACTCCGTTCCCCACTTTCTGCCGAATTCTGGAGGCATTGCGTGTCGAACTCAACACTGCGCTTATCATCGACACCAGATCGAAAAAATGGAAATATAAATTTAAGTAAATATTTCATCTCCTCGAGTGGGGATCGAACTCACAACTGCCCTTATAATTATTAATTTTTAGAAATTGCTATGGTAGTTATATATATTTTTGTTCGTCTTCCAAGAGCGTTTTGAGGGTAGAAAAAAATATTGAGATGAAATATAGATATTACTATTTATGTGCATTCAAGCATGTTACTTGATTGTGGATAATAACTTACGACTATTACGTAAAATTACACAATGGGCACTTCCCGCCCACATCGGTGTAGGCAGTGGGAACCTACTGTTCAGACACTCCGTTTCCCAACTTTCTGTCGAATTCTGGAAGCAATGCGTCTTGAGTGGCGGAACTCAACGCCGCGCTTTGCCTCGACACAAGAGCAAAGAAATGAAAATATAAATTTATATAAGTATTTCATTTCCTCGAGTCTGGTTCGAACCCACAACTAGTACATTTTATAGTCACACTTTGTGCCCATGCGCTACAACTGGCCTTAAAAAATATATAATATAAAGAAGAGAAGAAGAAGAAGAAGAAGAAGTCACTAAAACAGAGCTGTGCTATTACATAAATGTTACATTTACTTACTTCTCTTTACACATTTAATTGAAACCCCTACAACCGTCTCTATGAACGAACCAAGTTAACATTTAATAACCAGCTTTTCCAGCTTTCAATGCTTTAATGAAAACGTTCGCATTAGATATATTAAACATTGCATTTGTAATTCGTATGGGCCAGTATGCCAGAAGAGTATTGCGCAGTGGTGCGTTCATCCACAACTAATATATGGACACAACCAATAATTAGTGAGCGGTTGAGCTGATCGGTTTTATGAGCTTAGTGACGACTGGCGACCCGCTCGCGGCTTCGCCTGCTTGTTTTTTTTTGTGGCTCCCTATTTTTCTCCCTCTGCTTACCCTGCTGTGTGGGAGATAGAGCAGGGTAGGCAGAGGGAACTTAAGAGTTGGCATTGTGTGTTGAGTGGTAGAATTCACTACAGCGAAGGAAATCGAACCTACAACCTGTTGTGTCTACAGTCACAGTTTGTGCCACTTTGCCAAGGCTGCTACTTAATTATTAATTTACTATTCTGCATTTATCAAATGCCACCAACAATATTTTTCCGACACGGATTCTTTACGATTTGTACGGTATCACGAGTTATAGATGCTTTTACAACATATTTTTTATAATATTTAGAAGTATTCTAATCGAAATTGATAATAATTAATCAATTATTTGTAAGCGTACAAAACGAGTCGTGCAATTTCCGGGTTTTTCCCCGGATGTGGTATAAAATACTGTTATTTACATGATGAAATATTATTTTTTTATTAAGAACTCTTTCGTAATAGGATTTATTCTGGATATGAAAAGGCCTGTGATATGTCACATGACGTAAATGAATTAATTAAATGAGAAAATTTCATTTGCGGTTTTTACATTTATATACGGCTTTAACTAATCAAAAATATTATCTAAATAAATATAAATGAACATCTTAATAACATAAATTCATAACATAAAACGAAAACGAAAAAAATATAGAATAATAAATTTAACGATATTATAGAGTATATTTCTCCATATTAATTATCTCAACAGTTCTGTTTACAATCTATACAGAGTGGGTACTAAGAAAAGTAATTAATTAAAGTTTTTATAATATAAGATAGTTTTTATAATATAAGGTTTTTATAATATTGGAGCCAGCAATTTTAAAATGGATGTGAAGGGTGCTAATTACATCTCACACGGTATGATCGCCGCTAATATGATTAGACGTACATCGAAGGCTTAATGAGTAGAGTGCCTTTACTACTTTCAGTTGATTGCGTCGTGGATAGTGAAATATTTTTAGCTCAACATTCTCTAAGAGGATTTTTTAAAGAAAAAGTTTTTAAATTTGTGGATAAAAATACATGAAAGAAATGAAATTAGAAATATATGAATAATAAATATAATATTTTGTTTCTTTGGCAAATAGTCGAATAGTCGTAGTTTTAGAAATGTTATGAAAAAATATGCGGTTAGCGTGGCGCAGTGGCTCTGACTGTAAACACGATGGTTGTAGGTTCTCCCGCTCGGGAGAATGATTTATATTGATTCCTATGTTTTGATAAGATTGCTGCGTTAAGATCCGCTATTCAGCACGCCATGTGTCGAATTCGACCGAGATACAGAATGCCATTAATAAAACGTGCTCACATCTTCAATATAATTTTAATAAAAAAATCACAAAAACAAAATTATTTTACATCCAAAAATACAAAAAAACGTCAAAAAACATATTAAAAAAACATTACAAAGTTATTATCTTATTTTTCCAAACCGTAATATATCTAAAATGAGTTTTCAACCTTTTATACATTCCAATTACGGTCCTCGTGAGCTCCACCCGGATATATCCTGGAAGCTGATGACGTATGAGACGTGACATCTCAACAGCAATTATTAAGTTGCCTTGTTGTTTTAACGGTGGAATCTGCATCATTTTATTATAATTTATTTGTCCTTTATTAACATATTAATATACGTTTTAAGCTTTTTGATACAATTGTATTATTTCTCTCAGAAACATATTTGTGAAATATTTTTATATTTTAATTAATTCATTTATTTGAAATTTCCCAATCGGGGAAATGAAATATTTATTTTTTTCATTTCTCCGTGGGAGAGAGTACAAAGTGATTTAATATTAGGTTTCCAGGTTCCATTACCTACCCTGCTATTTACGTCACGTGGTTTTCATTATTAGTTGGAGTGATTCAAGAGGAGGCTTTATGTAAAGTAAAGTAAAAATATTCGAAAAAACCGGACAAGCGCGAGTCGAGCCCCATCAAGGGTAATTCCTATAATTCTAGGTCAACCGGAAGTACCCTATTCATTTTGATTCCCTTCATAATGTCAAAATATGCATTTTTTGCAATATAAAAATCCATATCTTATTCAAAATTTGATGGAAAGAAGCAAAATTGCTATAATAATACTACACGAGCGAAGCCACCAGCGTTATACTTGTATGCATTGTATTACACCTATTTTATCCACTATTAAATCTATTTATTACTATATATTTAATTGTAAGGTTTCGTATTTTAAAATGTTATATTTCTTGAATAGCAAAAAAAATGTTATATTTCTTGAGTTTTAAATAGAAACATTGTATGGCTTAAAGTTATAATAATGCATATTAAGCAGAATGGAACGTTGATATCCTCCTTCACTTCTCATATTAGATTCAGCGCATTTTCAAAAGTTAGTTCGTTGGTGAAATCGATCGAGTTACTTAGTTGCTTTTGTTCTAGACATATTAAATATATGTAAAATATGTTATAGTCACAATGCAAATTCTTCATTCTCTGATATTATTACTCTTAGATTTACAGCGGCGTTGAGTTCCGCCACCCAACAGGCAATGCCTATAGAACTCGGCGGAAACTGAGGAACGGTATGTTTTATCACTAGGTTCCCTCTGCTTACCTTGGTGTGTGCGGGATACAGCGAGAAGCTGAAGTAATTTACAGATTGTTATATTTTTCCCATTTTCTTCAGCTTCTTGTTTCATCGCACATATAGCTATGACCGGGGTCAGAACCCAAAACCATAACACCTACAGTCAAACGCCATCCCACATGCCACGAGTGCTCTAGATTTCATAATTCATATTAAAAAAAAATTAACATGGTTCGATTGATTAATACCTAAAAGTTTTCTAGTCTCGCGATAACCGCATTGCAGGGCTTGTTGACCTCTAAACTAATTTAGATAGCGTTAGATTGCGTCCGCACTGGCTATTATACAACACTATCAAAGGCTTATTACATCCATGCATTACGTATATGATGCAGAGGATTAATCATTATTTATTTTGTCTATTTCTATTCCGGCTTCACGCTTTATCACGTATGGAGCAGGACAGGCAGAGGGAATCTAGTGTTAAGACGCTCTTCTCCCCATTTTCTGCCAAGTTCAGGTGATATTTCGTGTTGAGTGGCAGAACTCAACCCTACGCTTTGCCATCGACACCAGAGCGAAGAAATGAGAATATTAAATATTTTATTTTATTGTGTGGGGATCGAACCCACAACCTGTCGTGGTTACAGTCACACGCTTGTGCCGCTGCGCACTCTGACTGGCTTCAATTCCTCAATATAATAATGTTTTGTAAAAATATTAAATAATCAATGACTACGAAATCTTTGACTTTGTAATGTAAATGTAATTTTAATAAAGATTATGTGCTTTTCCGAGATTGTCAAGACTTTTAAAAGGTAATAAAATAAAAGATTCCGGGATTCCTTTCGGTTCGGTTTTAATGTAATTTCTGAATAATTTCCAATTTAACTTCAAAGAAATGTTTTATTTTAAAGGATTAAATACTTTGTTTAAATACTATTTTTTTAAGCGCGGCGTTTAGTTCTGCCACTCAACGCGCAACGCCTCCAGAATTCGGCAGAAAGTGGGGAACGGTGTCTTAATAACACTAGGTTCCCTCTGCCTACCCTGCCGTGCGGGATACAGCGTGAAGCTGATTTTTTTTATTAAATACTTTGGTAAAAGAATGTTTTTGTAGCTTCACGTTGTATTCCGCACAAAGCAAGGTAGGCAGAGGGAACCTGGGGTCTTAGTATTGAGACACTCCGTTCCCATTTAGACACTAACGTCCCCCACTTCCGCCAAAATCTAGAAGCATTGCGTGTTGGGTTGCGGAACTCAATGCAATAGAATGTTATAATATAACTTTATACGTAGATAACTGTTATCACTTCTTATCGCGTTGTGATAGTCTTATCATATCATATATTGCAATTGGTAATTGTGACAGGACGTGGTTGAAATGTCACTTTGCATAATTAATGCACAAGCCGTTTTGAAGGTATTGGAAATAAATTAAATAAAATTTAAGGCTATGTGGAAACATGGGTTCAACCATTTTTGCGTTTTTAAATATAAGTAGGTGTTTTCCCCCGGTGTAGACGATACAAAGTGAAAAACCGAAGTCCGGACGTAATGCCTTTATTCGAAAATTAATGAACTAATAAGTCAATACGATCTATTTGCCTGATCATATAAAGAGACTGGACGCTCTGGTATCGAAGGAAATTGCGGCGTTGATGCCATTCAACACGCAATGCCTCCAGAATTCGACGAAAATTGTTTTAACACTGGGTTCCCAGGTTCCCTCTGCTTACTCTGCAATGTGCGGAATAAAAAAATTATAACAAAAATTTATGACATATTGATGACATATTTTAACAATCGACGCCGAAAACGTTATTTTGTTTAATCTACGTCTCTTATTAAAGGAAATAGGTGATTGTTGTACTCTCAAATATACAGTTAAATATATTATACACCATAGTTTTTTTAATAAGTTTAAAATTATTTTTTTTAATAATGTTTTGCATAACCCAACATACAATATCTAAGAAAGTGATTGATTTTTAAAATATAACACATCATAAAAAATATTGTAAGTTTATTTTAATAATATATATTTTTAAAAAATATATTTAAAAAAAAGTATTTGCTTATGTACTTCTGAGGATACTCATAGAAAACACTGTCATCTAGAATAGTTTTCGTATCTTTTTTAAATTGTTAATAGATTATAGGAAACTAATCAGACTTTAATCAGACAACCCCTTTATTTTTCATCTCTCATTTTAAATCTCATTTGCATACAAATGAGAAATACAGCTACTTGCTATTTTTAGCATTTTCCTTTTTTATACATCAATAAGTTTATCTTATAAATACGCAGATGTTCGTTTTCTGTAAAAAATTGACTTAATTTTTTTATAACGAAATAGTTTTATACAGCGAAAACAAAAAATGCACCTCCTGTTTTTATGAAATAGAATATAAATTACCTTTCTTTTATAACTTTGGTCTCGCATACAAATTGAAAGTTGACTTATGATTGTTTTTTAACATCTTGAGTTATTCGTTCGTTATCGTTTCAAAAAAACAGTGAAAAATTTAGACAGTGAAATAATATGTTAAACTCACACGTATATATTCTTTGTTCTATTCTGATTAGATCTGGGTAGATTTTTTTTCAACGTCAATCTGTATCCCGCATTTGTTTAGACACTCCACTCTCAGCTTTCCGTCGATTTCTGGAGGTATAGCGTGTTGAGTGGTGGAACTCAACGCCGCGCTTTTGTTCGACACTAGTGAAGGAATTGAATATTTAATTTTCTTGAATGGGGAACCCACAACTTGTGGAGGTTACAGTCACTCGCCTGTGCCCCTACGCCACGACTTACCTCAGATCTTATTTAAAAGAAATAAAAAAAACAACACATATTTAATGAAAAATATGTGTAATAATGAAAAAAATCGATCTAGGAATTCTAAAACCATTAAAACAAAGTCACTGTCAGTTGCAGTTCTCAAGTCTATACAAATAATCTGTATAGATAAAGCTTGAAGTTTTTACTCGAACCAATTTGCTTGGCAATCAACTCGCCAATAGACCCTTTTACTTAGCTTTATTATATTCATAGTTGCGTCCGTCGCGTCTGTCCGTTCGACGCGAAATTGGCAATTTCCTGGAAAGCGTTGCAACGCGATGCGATTTCTCGTTAATATACATACATACGGAACTTTGTAAAACTATGTTGTCTAAACCTCTTTTTCTTGTTATTTTTTTTATTTTTTGGATATAGATTAAAAAATATCAGTTGGCTTTGAGTAAAACAAATACAGCTATGTTTACTTATATGTAGATATGTAGGTATTTATTGAAAACGGGAAAAAATTCAGTAAACAACGGAAAGCTTTTAACTTTTTATTATATAAACTCATTCGATTCGCACTCGAGGAAATGAAGTATTTAATATTTTAATTTCTTCGCACTTGTGTCGAGGCATAGCGTGGTGTTGAGTTCCGCCACTCAGTACACAATGCCTCCTGAATTCAACGGAATTTGGAGAAAGAAGACTCTTAGTACTAGGCTAGTGTGGAGCTACTAAAAAAAAGAGAAAAAAAAATTAAGAGAGAAGAGTTTATAATTGCTGTATTAATATAAACAGTGCATCAATTACTTTGATCTCTTATATCAATAGATTATAATAATTAATATTGTAAAACTCAATTAAAATAAACCGATGTATTATTGGAGTTATTATCCACTGCTTAATAACGAACCTCAAATAAACTCATCGTGTTGCATGAATCAAAATAATTTAATATTTTAAAATTTTAATTACTTTTAAAAAAATAATAACAAAGCTACATTTAAAAAAATAGGTCGTCGTGGCACAGGAGTTGTGGTTGTGGATACGATTATTAGTCGGCATAATGAATTATTTTCATTTCTTTTCGCTGGTAAAAATATAAAGCGCGACGTTGAGTCCGTCACTGAACACGAAATGTCACGAAAATTCGGCGGAAAGTCAGGGACGGAGTGTCTTAACACTAGGTTCCATCTGCGTACACTGCCATGTGCAGAATACAACGCAAAAAAGTAAAAAAAGAATTACAAAGAGTCACACCACAAAAATCTTAAAAAATATCCATTTATGAGAAATAAGGGAAATTTAAAAAGAAAATTAGACAAGCTATAAAAAATAAAAGATTCTAAATAGCCCACGGCGACCGCATTGACATCCACCGCCCCGTTCGAGATGAACAATATTTCCCTATTGGCATATTTATTCAATTTGATTGGGTAACACGACCGCTTGACTCTGGCTGGCTCTGTGTTTCCTTTCTTTGCATTTTCTATAGTATTTTTCAAAGATTTATTTTTTATGGGATTTTACGTGGTCGTCTAGTGGGAATGATCTGATGGGTGATTCTATGTGCATAGTGTAAAGCTAAAAAATAAGGCTCTCGTCGTGAAGGCCAGTCGCGTTAAAAAAATCTATATATATAAAAGGACTTGTGCTGACTGACTGAGGTAAGACGCACGCAGAGCCGTAACCGCTTTATTTTCATATTCTGGACATCCACTAAGAAGGGAATTTGAAAAATTTTAACCCTAAAGGGATGAAATAGGGGTTGAAAGTTTGTATGGGAAAAAAATTTAATCTGTACCGATTTTTATAAAATTTGAAATTCAGACTCTTAAAAATATTTCATTGAATACGTATTTCATGGTTTTTAAGAATTCACCCCCTAAGGGTTCAAAAAAGGGGTTGAAAGTTTATATGGAAAAATCTTAAAATTGCCACCGATTTTTATAAAAATTTAAATTCAGCCTGTTAAAAATATTTTATTGAATACGTGTTTCGTGGTTTTTTTAGAATTCACTCCTAATAAGCGGGCGAAGCCGCGCGCGCCCTCTAGTAACATATAAAAAATAATAATAGACTGAACGATTATTAAGAGGGTAGTCGTATCGAACAAGCATTAGAAGTGGATGGTGTAACTACTTACATGATATAGCGAATTTAATAAACATTAAAAAATACTAATAATTTTATAGTAATTAATTAAAATATTAATATTTGAATATTAATGAAATATTTTTATTTAAAATAAAATTTAAATATAATCATAATTCTATAGTAGACATTGCACGTTGAATGGTGAAACTCAACGCCGCGCTTTATTTCAATAGAGTGGAGAAAAAAAATACCACATCAACCACATACTCACCTATAAAATACCAAAAACTAATTATCACGCTTCGGAAACTGGATTACAAAATAATAATGTTTATTCAGTCAACAGCATATTATGCTATCTAAACCAGCTTACTACACAACGAGCGTCCAATACCTAACGTGTAATGGGAACATAAATTCCCCTTTATATAATCGAGATTTTCCAGCTGCATGCTGATGGTATGATAAATAAAGTTCATACATTTTAAAATCGATTTGAACTACTGCAAACGAAATATGGGTTAGAGTCGTGTAGATTTTAAGCGGCTTTTTAAGTTATTTTGAATATACCTTTGCTTTTTAAGTACTCTCAAATTGGAAGACTTTAATATTTTAAACTCTTTTCAAATTTCCACTCCTATTTTGGCATATAAATCTTTCTATCAAGAAGATGAGAAAAAAATATTTTATTAAATTTCTCATATTAATTTTCTCAATATTTACGTAAAAAACGTAACAACAAGGGTTACTTTTGCTGGAAAATCATGTAACAATTTTGGCAATTTCGATTGCGTGCAGTAATTTCCACTTAACAATACATCGGAAATTTCTATCCCATTTCCCATTTCATATCATGTAATTTTCCTATATAAAAGGTATTCAATACAAATTCTAGAATTGAAGTTTAACTGTAAATAACAGACAGTCGAGTTATTAAAGTATTATACAAATTATTATGAGAAATCATTTAAATCTTTTGTAAGTTTTTTTTAAGAAATTCTTTTCATTTTAAAATAATAACTTATATACTGATAATACTATCAACCAATAATGTCAATAATTCACTTTTCATACAGATACTAAAGCTTTGAAAGAATCTAGCAATAAACCGTTTGTATTTGAAAGGATTCAAACTTTACATTTAAAACTGCGGAGTCCTCGTATCGAATGTCACTTTACAATGTAAGAGCTTGCCGATGGAAAATCCATTAGGGTAATAACAGTCCTGACTTCCTTCCAGAGAAATTTCGACTACTCATCTAATATCGTTTTAAATGGTTGACTTTTTTTGTGCTTCAGTTATAAATATATTTCTTTAAAATAACTTAATACCAGGCCAGTCGTGGCACAAGGGCACAAAATGTGATTGTAAACCGCAACAGGTTGTGAGTTCGATTCGAGGCAAAGCACGGCGTTGAGTTATTCACACGTAATGCTTCCAGATTTCTATGGAAAATGGGGGACGAAGTCTCTTAATACTAGGTTCCCTCTACCCAACGTACTGCTTAAAAAAAATAATACAGCTAAAGAAAATTATACAAAACTTAATTTAAGTCTATAACAATTTATCTCGTCCGCTCAAAAGCGTTATCACAACCAATAAAATCTGTTAACTTTAAGGCACTTATTCGAAACGATTGAAATCTTAAGAGATAACAACAATAAAGAGTTCAGAACGCTTAAATAAATAATTGTACAGTTTGAATTTTGGAATATCTAACGTTCACTGAATTGTGATGAATAATGCAAATTTTCAATCTTAGTACCCTTTACTTGAGATCTAGATATTTACTCAGCCTTAAGATCCTAGTGAATTGTTCAAGCACGTGTGTTTATTACGTCGTATATTAAATCTTAGTTTAATAACTATAAGTACTTAAGTACTAAGTTAGAAGTAGAAGTTTAACGTAGACTTTTTTCTAAGGTCGTCGTGGTGCAGGAGCAAAAGCGTGTGACTGTAATAGTGACGGTTGTGGGTTCAATTTCCACTCGGGGAAATGTATTAACATTTATTAACATTTTAAATTCCCCGCTCCGGTAACAAGGCAAAACGCGGCGTTGAGTTCTGCCACTCAACGTGCATTACCTCATCCGTGTGAAAGTGGGGAACGGAGTGTCTTAACACTCAAGTTCAAGAAGGGAATGTTTTTACTTTTGTGATAAAAAAATACTAATAGCCTATTAGTCATTCTTTATCTCAAAAAGAAAAACATTCACTTCTTGAACTCTAAAGTGAATAAAGTGATGGTGCTTAAGTTGAAATTATAATGCGTATTTCTTGTATGTAACGTATCGTGGAATTAACCTTAGGGGTTCAGGCGCCCCTATAAAAAGGTTCGAATCGAAACGTCGTTCACCCTTGTTCCTTTATGCCCCCTCCCACCGGGGTGGGGATTAGGGCTGCGCGCGCAAACAAAATCAATACGGTTAATGTTACGCACAAATATACTGTATAGGGTTGTGGTCGTCGGCTATCGATGGTTCTAGATTAATTAGTTGATTATAATCTATTTAATATTTAAAAAAATAAAAAATAGTTCGTATGGACTTGTATGGACTGATAATTATGTATTCAATTACATGATTTGAATAAAATATGGGAAATTTAATATAAAAATGTTTTATTTTGAGGTATGAGGCCGACGAGGCGCAGGAACACAAGCATGTGGTTGTAAACGCGACGATTGTGGGTTCAATTTCCACTCAGGGAAATTCAAAGAAATTATTATTAATGAATACCTTTATTTTTTCGCTCTAGTACCAAGACGCGGCGTTAAGTTACGCCACTCAACATTTTAATTTTATTATTATTTTTTCAATTCTGATTATGTGTATGTGAAAAGTAATCCCTGGTTTGTTCTTTACTGTCTTTAAATTAAAATAATAAAATGCAACAACATCAATTACTCAAATTTAATTCTAGTAAAATTACCAAATATAACTTGAACATATGCTCAACAAAAGACAAACAGTGCAAGACTTATTTTTTATAGTTTTTTCTATTTCTAAGCACACATTGTAGAAACTATATATTTACATACACAAACAAGTGTTGATTTCGTTGCCATAGAAAACTCTATAAATTAGACTAACACGTCCCTTCTATAAAATACTGACATGCTATTTATAAATATTATTAATTTTCCAATAATTTATTAAGTTTTAAAAGCATATGCAGCAAGAGCGAAACCCAATTACGCGGGCAACTGTTGGTAATTTAAGTTCAATGTTGGCTAATAGCTTTGTAATAGTCGGGCGGGATTAAATTATCGACGTTTTCTCTCGACAGCGGTGCCACCCTAGATAGGTATGTGCGGGACATGTTTAATTAATAAGGCATTGAAATTTCGAAGCGTTTCAATTTAAGATCATCGTCATTTGAATGTGTAATTAAAATTTTAGAGTTTTTTTTCTTTTTAGCGTCACACTGTATTCCGCACACAGTACGGTAGGCAGAGGAATAGTGTTAAGACACTCCATTCCCCATTTTCCTCTGAATTCTGGAGGAATTGTATCTGTTGAGTGGAGGAAGTCAATGCCGCCTTTTGTCTCGACGCCAGAGCGAAGAGAATGGAAATATTAAATATTTAATTTCCTCGAGTGGGAATCGAACCCACAACCCGTCGTGTTTACAGTCACACTTTGTGCACTTGCGCGCCGCGATTGGCCTCAAACCTACCTACCTATCTGGTCTGGTAGGACTTTTGAATTATGGTGCTTCATAATATATGTGACTTAGTAAAAGTTTTACCTAAAGATTTAAAGAAACTTATTGGATTTAATGAAGTAGATGCTTAAAGTTTGGTAACTTATATTCATATTTTATGATAATTCACGTTTCTCTAAGTGCTCGATTTTAATAAGATCCAGTTGAAAACTTTGCAATTCAGAAAAGGATTATCGAAGTTAAAAATTCTATATTTATGTATATGTATTTAAAGATAAAGCAAGATAAGAATAATAATATTTTAATTTTATTGAGGCTAGCTGTAGCGCAGGGGTACAAGCGTGCAGCTATAAGCACGATAAGGTGTGGGTTCGATTCGCACTCGAGGACATGAAAATATTAAACTATTCACATATTTTCATGTTCTCGCTCTGGTAATGAGGTAAGCGCGGCGTTGAGTTCCACAGCCAGCTGCCAGCACTTGGCTGAACGTGAGGAAAGTGTTAATGGAAATAGAAGTGTCTTAATAGGAACAGAGTGTCTTAAAACTAAGTTTCCAGGTTCCCTCTGTAGACAGAGTAGGGTAGACCCTACTATGAGTGACTTGCTAAAAAAATATATTAATAAAAACTATAAAAAATAAGCAATGTAAATAAAAATGTAATCGCGAAACTATTACGATTTATTGCAAATATTTTTCAATTATTTAAATAGAATGATGCGTTTCCAATAAATGCTTAACACTATAGTAGAGAACCTCCGTAATAGGGTTTCATTCATCCAATATTCTAATAATTTACGATTGTGCTACAACAATATGTATGAAATAGTTTGTGATTTACAATATTCCACATTTCCTTTGCCTTTGTTAGTAATGTGAATTCTATATAATATATTCTGATATTCCTTGTGAATTATGAATATTTTTTTGATTTATAATTAAAGAGAATTGTATTCTTGATAATAAGTATAAATTAACATCAACTAAACATAATAATATAAGATAATAGCTAAAAATACTTTTTAGAATCCATATCCTATTCAAGGTATTGCTTGAAGCAATCTCTTGTATTTACTTATTTTTTTAGCTTCACGCTGTATCCCGCATGTAGTAGGGTAGGCAGAGGGCGCCTAGTGTTAAGACACTCCGCTCCCCACTTTCCGGCAAGTTTTGGAGGTATTGCGTGCTCAGTGGCGGACCTAATGCTGCGTTTTGGCTCGACATCAAAGACGAGACATGAAAATATGAATTTAAATAAATATTTCACATCGTCGAGTGGGTATCGAACCCACGCCACAACTGGCCTATTTTTTTTTTATATTTACTTATTTATATTGCGAAAATAATTTCAACACAATTATCTCGTATAAACAAAAGTTCCGTACAAATATAAGACCGGGGTGCCTCATTAAGGTCAAAATCTCAAATTTCGCGGGTGTGTAATAGAGCTCAAAAGTCGGTTTTGCAGCTATCGTAGGACAAACAAATAAAATATACATTGTCATTCAAAACGAGTAGCCCTCTTATTAGGAGCTATCCCATAAAACCTAATTAATTCCACCGGTTTCTTGTCTGGCGCGTGATTAAAATTATAAAAACTTCCATTACGCGATGTCAAAGGATATTCTTGTTACACAGAATATATTATATTTTAAGATATTTTTTTTTATATTTTTATAATAATATACTCAAAAGCATTATTTTTCATCAACTTTTATAATAATATTTTTAAATTATTTTAATAATATTATACAGATTCTTTTCTTTTCGACCTTCCATTCCTCCTACCCATGACCTCCTACTACCCTTGATTTCCCTTAATTTCCATATTAACATATTAAAACGTTCTTAATTTTTACTTATTACTAATTATAACTTATGGATTCCTTTTATTTGATTTGTTCATATAGAGTTTGAAACCACAATCTTATCTGCAGCTTAAAATGCCTTTGTATTTTTAATGATTGTGTTAAATAAGGGAGCTTCGCGCCATGTTCCCTGTGGCCTCGCTTCTTGCCAAACCCCGGTCGCTTCGCTCACTAAATAAATAATAAATACAAAAAAATGTCTTTGAAGGGAAAACAATCTATTTATGTTATCTTTATGTTAAAAGACAACACTTGCCATAAATAAGGTTTAAATCAAGAAATGGTTATCTAAATTGCAAGAGGGTGAATTCGGTTGACAATATATTAGTGGCAGGAGATAATTTTGTGAGATCCTTCAATGCTCTTAAGGGAGAGAGTGTGAGATTATATAAATAACTAGCTATTACTCTTACCCTCATGGATTCCTTATAAATGACTTCTATTCATTAGTATTCAGAAGTTAAGTACATTTAACCTGGGCCTGCGTTTGTGATAACAGCAAGAGTTAAGACAAAATCTTGTTATTTTAAATGATAATTAATTGTAATTCGTACCGACAATGACGAAATTGTTTAATGTCTTACAAATATGTTTCATTTTTTTTACGTCACGCTGTATTTCGCACACAGCGGAGTAGGCAGAGGGAACCTAGTGTTAAGGTACGCCGAATTATTTCAGACATTGCATTTTGAGTGGCGGAATTCAACGCTGCACTTTGCCTCGGTACCAGAGCGGAGAAATGAAAATATGACTAAGTAATCATTCATACTCCCGAATGAGAATCGAACCCATAAACCTTGCGTTAACAGTCATACCCCTGTGTCACCGGGCCACAACGGCCTCGAGGCTTTTATTATACTTTGTTTGTGAATGGTTTCTATTGTCCACTACGATTTTAAATGGTTTTATAATCATTTCTATTACAAAAGTTATTAAAAGAAAAAATCTAAAAATGTCTTTCTCTTTCTTCTTTCACAAAAGTCTTTTTGTAAAAAGTCTTTCAAAAGTTTTCTATTTGTGATAATATCTATATTTTCTACATACAAGAACCTCTTCCTTTATAACAGACATGACATTTGATTTTCTAACGTTCCTGAAGGAAAGCAGGAAGCTTGCAGAATATGCGAGCTACATGGAATTTCAAATATAAATATAAAACTATAATATTTGAAATATCATAGCAAAGGAGTTCCTTTGCTATGACATTTCACCAAAGTGGGACGGAAATTAGAATTGCCTCATGTCTTGTACACTTCAAAAAATAAAATGTCTATTTCTTTAAGCCTGTAAAGCTAAGTCAGCTTAGTTTGAGTGTTCATGTAATGATTTTTTTTTTAAATATGTAAATATTTTTAAAATAGAATAATTTTAAATATATATCTGTATAAAACTGTTATCTTAAAGTATACAAGGGTGTATTATCATATAGCTTTGCATTATTTGTATTTATTTAATGTACATAAATACACCAAAAATATATGCATTTTAGAAATGTCCGCTATATATTAGCGGACATTTTAAATCAAATATTAATAACAAATGGTTTAGGCCAGTTGTGGGGGCAGGGGTACAAAATTGTGACTGTAAACTATTAAATTTATATTTTCATCTCTCTGATGTGGAGTCAAAGCGCGGCGATGGATTCCGCCATTCAACACGCAATGCCTCCAGAATTCAACAGAACGGAGTGCCTTAACACTTGCTTCCCACTGCCTACCCTGCTGTGTGCGGGATACATCGTGAAGCTGATCTGGATTTGGTCAATAGTAAAGTTAAAAAGTCTTAGGTGGTAAAGCAACACTAAAAGGAAATTAAAACTTCAAAGGGCAATGTAAAGCAAAGGCAAGGAAACCTGATTGCATCAAGTCAAAGTTTCGAGCAACTTGAAAGGTTTCTTAGTTGCATATTGCTCCTCTTAGTATGTAGGTCACTATGTGGCTTATATAATCATACTGGATACGAATTGTAGTATCTACGTATCTATTCTAATATATTTTATATATTTACTTCTGAGGTCAGTCGTGGCGCAGTGGCACAAAGTGTGACTGTAAAATCGACTGGGTGTGGGCTCGATCCCTAATCGAGAAAATCAAATATTTTATATTTTCCTATTCTTCTGGTGACGAGGCAAAGCGCGGCTCAACATACAATGCCTCCAGTATTCAGTGGAAAGTGAGAAATGGAAGTGTCTTAATGGGAACGGATTGTCACAACACTAGGTTTCCAGGTTTCCTTTACCTTCCCTGCTGTGAAAACGAAAAAATAAAAGATATAGTAAGAAATCATATACAAAACCATTCCACTTCAAACGTAAGCCTCAGCGTGAGATTTTGCAACACCACAATTACATTGTCTAGACATCTCAAAAAGATGTTTGTATCTTATCATAAGTGCTAAAAAGGCTTTTCGAATTCATATAAAGCTCCACAACTTGGCAACATGGCGGCGGCGGCGTTAAAACCTCGTATTATGTAAATAGACTTTTTCCCAGCCCTTCGGAGTTGAGAGACAAATGGCTCCAACGTCAAGTTCAGCCATTTATCATGTTTACAGAATGTATTGGCGCTGTCACTTTCAAAGGCGTAAATTTCGGAGGTCAAAGAGGGAATGTGTATGCACAAAGCCGACAGTCCGCGCCTTTGCTTTTCAAATAGCTTTATAGTATGAATTTTCATATAATTCCTTTTGTGCGGCTAACGTCAGTTTAATGTGAAATTGAACATCGCGTCTAGTATGGTGTAGCGTATTGGAAGCTAAACGATATAAAATTTGATTTATGTTTAATATCTCATGTTCGTGTTGTGTTGTGAAAGGATGTTATGTCGTTATCCTTTTATGGTGATTGAATACAATTTTATGTAAAGAAAGTATCTAATGGAAGTGGTCACATCTTGAAAAAGTGATAAGTTACTCCTATGACTCATTAATTTTGGTTTTTATATGAAAGTTAAGGAAATCTAGTTCGTTGCACTACGCCATAAGCTAGATAATTGTTTTTTAGTTTGATTTCTGGGAATTATGTTTAATCCATAGTTTTAAAGAAAAATCGATCAAAGTATAGATCGAACTCGCTCACCGAGGGCTCCATATCAATTTCAGAATTGTAGGATTGAAGTTGACAAACTAAACTTTGTACTCAAAAAGTAAGCATTTTGCATGAAATGAACTGTAATTATTAGTTAGTAATATTTTTTATTAATATAATATAAATATAGATTTCCATTTTCAGAATATTCTTTTATTTGTAATGTTTTTACTTCTAGACAAATTTCATTAGAAAAATATCCTATAAGTTTTGATAATTCGGATAACAAAGTTGACAAACTTAAACTTTCCGCCGTAAAGGCGGCCGGCGGCAACACCGTATTTTATTAACTCGTCACCAGAGCAAAGAAATAAAAATATGAAATATTTAATTTCTTCGCGTATAAATCGAACCCACAACCTATCACGTTTACAGTTCCACTAGTGTTCTCCTGCGCGACGACAGGCCTCAATTCAATCATTCAATTATTTATTTAGTAACTTCTAAACTGATGAAACGAAACTAACTGAACTAAAAACCACAAGGTTGCCTTTTGACAGCTCTAATTACACAGTGATGCTTCAGCGGAGGAGTCGCGAGTAGTCTACTCTTCGGAATCTCCATACATTTGCATGGCATCCGGAGTGCTGTTTACGAACTGTGGGGAATTTTGAACGTGGCTTAAGCGTACTTACTTACATTGATGTCGATAGTAATTAAAAATATACATTATTTTCTAAAAGAGTAATATGTATATATATAGTAGAGTAATATGTATAACAATAAATAAGTTCATATGTATGTATATACACTATCTTTTTATTTGTAAAGTAGGATTGGAAACCATTGGAAATTGATTTTCTTTGGGAACTTCTCTTTAGCTTCACGTAGTATCCCGCACACAGCACCGTAGGCAATGACAACCTAGTGGTAAGACACTCTATTCCCCATTTGATCATTTATGTACAGAATTTCATAAAAGGGATAATATAATTAGAGCTTTTAAAAAAAAAGTAATTCTGTAAGGGTTCCGTCTTTACCACGGAACCCTAAAAATGCACAATACCGTCTCTGTCGTCTTTACAATTTTGCAACAAGCCGCAACATTTAATGTGTACCGATTTACATACATTTGCATGGTAAGTAAGAACAGCGATTCTCTTGTCGTTGGTCTAACTTGCGGCTAAATTGGCTTAACTTTCAGCTTCCTTCTTTGAAGTGTTCATTTTATATTTATACTTAGCCTAACTAAGTTTGAATCTTTTATAATTTAAAGTAAAAACGCCAGATTGTAACATCATTTTACAATGAGTACTCGAGGAAATAAATATTTAGTATTTTAATTTTTTCGCTCTGGTAACGAGGCAAGCAGCGGCGTTGAGTTCCGTCACTCAACATGCCTCCAAAATTCGACGGACAGTGGGGTAGTGTTCTAATGAGAATGGAGTGTCTTAACACTAGGTTCCCTGGTTTTCTCTGCCTCTCCCACTATTACTACTACTACTAGGAATTATTAATTTTGTTTCTTGATTATATACCAATTGCATATTAATCTATTAACTTCTAACGGAGACGTGCGTCACTATATTCGATAGAGTCTAAATCTAGACGATTAAAGATGAAATACGGTTTAATTAAGCCTGACTCCATTTAATAAATCACTAAAAGCACTGTCAGCCGATCCGATCACATTCGCTGAGAGTGCTGTTCCGTATTCAACCAATAACTTATTGCTTCGTACTCAAAATATGACATATGTGCTTATATATAAGTGATATACTGGCCTCGGCCAGTCGTGGCGCAGGGGCACAAGTGTGACTATGAACGAGACTGGCTGTGGGTTCGATACCCACCTGAGAAAAGAAATATTTATTGAAATTTATGTTTTCATTTCGTCGCTCTGGTGTCGAAGCAACGCGCTGCGTTGAGTTCCGCCCCTCTACACCTATAGAATTCGGCGGAAAATGGGGAACGCAGTGTCTTAACACTCTGTTCCTACCTACCTTGCTGTGTGCGGGATACAACGTGAAGCTGATAAGAAAATATAGGTGCCATTGGCACGACATGACTAATAGCGTCGATCCGGCCCTCTTAATCTTCTAGTTAAGATTTATTGCTATAATACGAAATTATGCTTCACCGACAAATTTGAATATTGATGGCGCGGTTTATTTATTTATTATATATCATCCATTTTACGTATGTAATAAATTTTGATTTAAAGATTCATATAGATACGTGAAATAAATCATTATTAAGTGACTAAAATATATCAATATCTTAACTGTTCGTTATAGTTTATTGTTGTTTGTACTGCGTTGGTATTTAATATCTACATTTCTTATATATGTTATCTTTCAATTTTCTCTTTTTTTAGAGTATTTTTAATAAAATTGACTTTATAATTGTAAACATAAATATTTCATCATTATTTTTTTAACAAGTAAGGGTAAAATTTCAACTCACATCAACCACAAGACCGACGGGAATGCGGTGTCGGGTGTTACAGTATATTTAGGATCATTTAAACATTATTTTAATGTAACACAAATTTCCGAGTTAAAATACAATAAAGATTTTGTTTTGTTTAGACCAAAAGTAGAAGGACTCTGACTCCGATTTTAATTCGGTTGTGGCTCAGTGGCACGGCGTGTGACTGTTAAGGTAACGGTTGTTGGTTCGTTTGTCTCTCAACTCGAAAACTCAGCGGAAAATTTGGAACAAAATGCTTAAACACTAGGTTCCCTCTGTTTTTACTGCTCTATATGGGATACAACGTAAATCTAAAAAAAACGATAAAAAATAACAAATACTTACAGGTTATTTAAATTTTTTTATCGGCTTTCAGCATCATAATCAAGCTAAATGAATATTGTTAACATTTCAACTCAATTATTTCTTTCACAATTTGTATCATTACAAAATATAGTAAAGTACGTAACAGCTGTAAATTTCAACAAAATTTAAAAGTAGCACTATTTTAAAAATGTCTCTGCAGCCAAGTCTCTGGAAACAATATATCATCTAATATATAACTTCCACTACACTGACATTAGATCAGTCGTTATTCTCTGGAACTCTACAGTATTAGACTTTGCTCTTAGCTGCCTGCAATGTCGGCGGCCTTAATATATAAGAACGAAATAAAGCTAGTTGAAATATTTATCTGAAACATTTTACGTTAGATAAAATAAGTGGTTAAAAATAGTTTTTTTTTAAAAGAGGGTTTTTGAAGAATGCATTGAGAAAACCTACTGGCAAAACACTCCGTTCTCCCTTTTTTACTCGAATTCTGGACATTGCATGTGGAGTGGCAGAACTCACCGCCGCGCTGTTTTTGGCTTTATCTTAATATTTTATATTTATAACTCTGATTTTATCTATATAAAGAACCAGTGTAGTTTCAGATGGAACAACTTCTGAATAAAAATGTGATACCCATATGCTCTATCTTTACCTCTACTATAATTTAAAACTTTTTTTTTGGGCTAGTTGTGATGCAGGGGGAGAAAGTGTGACAGTAAATACAACTGGTTGTGAGTTCGATCTCGACTCGAGGGAATGAATTATTGTTTATTAACATTTTCATTTTTTCGCTCTGGTTCTAAGGCAATAGCCCAGCGTTGAGTTCCGCCACTCAACACGCAATGCCTTGAAAAATTAGTCGAAAAGTAGGGAACGAAGTGTCTTAACGCTAGGTTCCCTCTGCCCGCCCTATTGTGTAAGGGATAAAGCGTGATGCCGATGATTTTACAGAGAAATTTTAAGAAACAAAAAAAGAAAATACTGCTGCAAATTATCACACAATGTACATATAGTAATATAAATTAAAATATTCTCACATTAAAAAAAAATCCATTTAATAACGACTTGTCGTCCTATTTTCAAACGACAAATCAATTATTTAAGATCTTAGTAAACTTCCAGAGCTTGTCAGTCACCTAACGAGGCAACTTGCACAAACGAACGTGCCCTGGCACTGCAAGTAATGCCAACTATTCTGAATACGTACAATAATTTGTAAAGGGAAAGTTGTATACCCAAATGAAATTCTACTCTTGCTTTGGGACTTTTGAGCTATTTTTGAGAACGTTTCTTATTTTAATAAGCTTACTTATTATATAGTGTTGGGGTTACTGGTGGTTTAATAAGTGGACTGTATAAATTAACATAGGCGTTTATTCAAGAAAAATTAACAGAAAATAAAATTCGGTATGCTTGCGACGCCCGATTCAAAATGCAAGTGGTCGCTGACCGTTAATGACAATTATGTCCGCGCATGCGCACAGCCAAACAGCGCCATCCCGCGGCGTTGGTTCCAAACAGGCTCCCGGAGTTGAAGTATCTTCAACAGTCTTCAGTAGGCAGGGCACAAATATTGTTGTATGCCCTTCGTATCGTTCCTCGGTTGGTTTTTATTTCCGCAACACGGTTTATTCCATCTGAACCAGGGTAGACGGCAGTAATTCGCCCGAGAGACCATACAAGCGGTGGTGTGTTCCTTTCTTTGATTATGACAAGGGAATTTGGCTGCAACCCTTCGTTGGATTTGGTCCATTTAGTCCGTTGTTGTA
>JAATLQ010008637.1:24410-48117 GCA_013421005.1 Heliconius erato x Heliconius himera | reverse complement strand
CGGTAAGAGAGGTAGGGGGAGACCTCGGTTGACCTTCGAAAACACAGTATCAAAGATACTGGAGGAAGGTCACGTAAAAAGCATGAGGACCCCCCGAAGGGCATGTATGAAGAGGTTGATGACAGTGGACGAGGCGAAAGAGGTATGTAGAGACCGTAGCGTTTGGCGCTCCGTTCTCTCTGACTACCCCGCAAGGGATAAAGCGTGAAGCTAAGTTAAGTTAAGTTAAGTTAAGTTAACGAAATGTAATGAAAACAACAAATTTTAAGGCAAACTACAAACAAACTCGTTTTGCGAACTAGATAGGTCTGTCAAAATCAGTTCCACAACTTCAAAGATTAAATTCAACAAAAACACAAAACAAATAGGTTTTACAATTACAAAAGCCAGAAAATTCGAATTTTGAAAAATACAATTCAAAGTTACGTCGAGGCTACAGTCACATGGTTGTGCCACTGCGCGATGCCGGCCGCAGTAGATATCGGAATAAATTTAAATAAATCAGCTTTACGCTTTATCCCGCAAGCAAGGTAAGCACAGCAAGGTAAGCAGAGGGAACCCAGTGTTAAGACACTCCCGTTCCCCACTTTCTACCGAATTCTGTAGGCATTGCGAGTTGAGTGGCAAAACTCAACGCCGCGCTTAACCTCGACACCAGAGCGAAGAAATGGAATTAAAATTTAAGTAAATATTTCATCTCTTCGAGTGAAAATGTATATTACATACTTAGAAAATTGCTTTAAACTTTGAGGTTGCCTCATAAATCAGACCCAAAATCGACACTTACGATCGGTCTACATAAAATGTCATCTAAGCTCGATTTGTCAGTCAGTTGCCGAGTTACTTTGACTGACAGATAGACGTGTGTCGTATCGATATATCCGCAATAGCGACCTTTACTTCAAAGAGAATATTGGAAGCTGTTTTGTATTTTTATTATTTTCACTTCCTCGTTTTAGTAGAAGTGCGCCGTCGAATTCCTGCAGTCGCAATGTTTTGGAGATTGGACGGTGCGTGAGGAGTAACGGAATGTCTTAACACTAGATTTCCTCCACGTTTACCTTGCTATTTGGGACACACCTTCTTATTAACCTTTACTCTACTAATTTAATTCATTGGGATCAGAAATGCTGTTTTCTAATTATTAACCAACCAACATATGTTATTACTTAAGATGCAAATAAAAAAAATCATTGTTTTTCTTTTTAAATAAAAATCAGCCCCACGCTGTATCTCGCACACAGCAGGATAGGCAGAGGGAATCTAGTGTTAAGACACTCCGTTCCCCATTTGCCGCCAAGTTCTGAAGGCATAGCGTGTTGAGTGGTATAACTCAACCCCGCACTTTGCCTGGACACCAGAGCGATGAAATGAAAACATAAATGTAAATAAATATTTCATCTCCTCGAGTGGGGATCGAACCCACACCGGTCGATTTTGCAGTCACACCTCGTGCCTCTACGCCACGACTGGCCTCTTTTCTTTTCATCAACTTTAAATTAAATATTTAAATAATATAGCCCCTAAATATTCCACGTATTCGCAACTTTCTACAATATTCGATAAGCTCAAAAGAAATACCGCCGCGAACACCCACTAGTTTCTCCCCGAAACGTTATTCTCGGTATAAAGTTACAGTAAGAAAAATAAGTAAAATGTTACTAAGTTAAATTCAATATTTATCGCCGCATACACCACGAGCACCTGCTCTCACAATGTATTTTAATACAGTATGTGTTGGGTTTGTTTTCTGTGTATTTTTGTAAGAATACTGGCTATTACTACCAACACCTTTTGAGTTCTTTTAAAAATTGCTATATAACTTACTATAAAAGGAGCGTATATTAATAAATATGAATGATGATGAATGGTAACGAGAAAAGATTTTGCACGTGTGGTAGAGTCACGTCGCTAGCAATGGCAGACTCGACCGGATAATTACCACCCCGGCGTTGAAAACCGGCGTTAAGTAGTGGCTTTATGCCACGCTTTGCCTCGACACCAAACCGAAGAAATCAAAATATTTAATATTTAATTTCTTCAAAATATTTAATTTCTTCAATCGAACCCACGATCTGTCGCGCTTACTGTCACACGCCTGTGCCCTTACGCCACGACTGGCTTCCATTCCTTAGATCTCTAAAAACAGAAATATTTTAATGAAACCATTGGGCTAGTTTTTAAGTACTGCATGAGTAATGAACAAAAAGACAAATTAAAGCTTTGTTTTATCTGCATGGAAATCTTCACGGCACGATTTTATTAAAAAGAAATATTGTAAGCAAACCAAAATGGGGTGAACTTCGCATTACACATTTTTTTATATATCACAAATACATTATAAAAATTCTATAGGAACAAAATATTATGAACAATCCCAAAAAACAAAAATGCAAGGTTTAATCGAGGCCTACATTTTCGGGTATTCCCCGAGTAGGTACAGTTAACAAATTAAAAAATATATATATTTTTTAAAGCGCAGCTCTCACCATCTCGTCCCATTGTGAAATGCAAGCGGAGCGCTGCCAGCAACCACATTGTGCCCTATTCATGTTTTGTCTCTGTTTTGATGTAGTTCTACAATGAAAAACCCTTTGTTTTGTAATTAATCACCTCTTAATTCAAAGCCGCGTGTTTACTCATATCATTAATTAAGATCTACTTTATTTTTTGTTATTGTTTGTTTTATATGTATTTACGTATATGTTTACTTCATATCTATTTACTAGCGGCGCATTCGCGGCTTCGATCGCATACAAATTTTAATCGTTTTATTATCCTGCATTTTCCATAAGATAATCAATATAAATTAAATTATTTATATAATTTATACATTCAATAATTTTGAGAAAGTGTAAGCACTAACATGGTTGCTTGCGAGGACAAAATCGGCGACAAGGGCGCCCCCCGCTGGACTCGTGTCTATGCTTGCGGTCGTAAACGGAGCGTTAAATTATTTAAAATTTACATTTTTCAAAAAGTATACGTTTAAATTACATGCTATAAAAGACAAAGCATTTCTTCATAAAAATTCCTTGATAAAGGAATAGTATTCGCTCGTAAGTTTTAATATCTTTATCAAATAAAAAACGTTGAAATATCACCTTGCAATTTTCAATTTTTTTTTGTCACAAAATATTATATTGTGACTTATTTATAAGAGATAGATATACCGTATTGCGGACATTTTTAGAACTTATAAAATAGAACATTTCTTCCATACAATGTACTGACATATATTTTACTATATTTGCAGCGCACGCGCTTAAAGCATTTCGATGGCGTTCATTATTATTGTTATTTCGTTATTTAAGGCTAACTAATACATACACCTTAACATTTTTTAGCTCTAACTCTAGCTCAGCTCTAGCTCTAGCTATAGCACTTCTGAAGAATGCAGCTTTCATACAAAACAAAAGCAAAGTAAATCGGACCAGTAGATCCAGAGATTTTAGCGTTTAAACAAACAAACAAACAAATTCTTCCGCTTTATTATATTAGTGTAGATTATACGCATAGGCACCCCTCCTCTATACCCGGTTCTCCGCGGCCTCCACTAATAGTACATAATAATTAAAATGCCCCTATTTGAAGCTAACAAATGAAATGTTAAATATCCACCGTACCTCGTTAAAACTCTTAGCGCTGGCCGTCTGCCAGTTGTACTGAACGATAACGTGAACTAGCGTGATTGTTCCACCAGCTACGCCGAAATCAAGTAAAAGTGTTCATTTCCTTAGGAGAATTCCTTTTCTTTAACTCTCAATCAAGATAATATCGCAGTTTTATTATATTCAGGCTCGAGAATAGTTCCTCTAATTATGAATAGTTAAGATGGCAATAGTAATTGAGTTACCAAAGTGGCTTTTATTCATGGATTGCATGTAGCAGAGTAGGATATATCTGTGTTAAGATTCTGTGTTAAGATGTGATCTGTGTTAAGATTCCCCACCTTCTGCTGAATTGCGTGAGGCATTGTGTGTTGAATCGTGGAACAGAGGAAATGAAAATATTGAATATTTAATTTTCGCGAGAGGCTATCGAACCCACAACCCTGCTGCGTTCACAAACTCACGCTTGTACCCATACTTCACGACGGTCTCAAACTATACATTTATTCAATTATTACACAAAAAGTATAACATAATTTCATTATCAATACACCTATCCATCTCCGCGACGCGACACGACGTCTCCTAATCTCAATTTCTACGACAAAACTTGCCCAAAGAATCCAACTGACAGTAATAAGAAACTCGTAAAAATATGGCCGTGCAATGCTTGGATTGGAACATAAAAATTTCATTACGTAGTAAAAATGTTTCACTAGCTTGAAACATTTCTTGGGAATGTTAATTTTACCTTTTATTACAGGCTTTGATTGTGAACCAGCGGCCAGAAGTATGGGAGGGCTCTGAGTTTATACTGAGTTGTATGGCGTACGGGTCGTCAGAAATTGCATTCACTTGGTACAAGGACGGGGTCAAAGTGAACTTCAACGGTACAACTCGGTAAGTGTTAATTGAAGTCTTTTTACGTTGATTTTCTTTCAATATTTTTAATAATATTCAATTTAGAAAATGTTTAAAACAAAGTAGATAGTGAAAATTATAAACTGTCAGTGATCTAATAACAGATTTTTTATTAGCCTTTTTATACGTATTTTCTTACTTTACATTAATGGTGACAAACACGCTGTTTACCGCGCATAGCAGTGTAGGCAGAGGAAATCTGGGAACCTAATGTAAAGACGCTCCTTTTCAAATTAAGACACTTCCGTTCTTTACTTTCCGCCGAATTCTGGAAGCATTACGTGATGAGTGGCGGATCTGAAAATCGCTCGTTGCCTGGTTATCAAAACAAGGAAGATTAAAATATTATATATTTAATTTCCTCGATTGGGAATAGAACCCACAACCTAGCACGTTTACAGTCGCACAAACAGTTAACACATGAAATATTTCTCTTCCCTAGAGACATTTGGACGAGAACAGTAGCAGAAGATGCCTTAGGAAGGCGTATGTCAGTGCTCGGTATATCGGGCGCTAAGAAGCCCGACAGTGGCCGGTGGTCGTGTTCCGCTGACGACTCCGGTAGACGACGGTGTAGCGCTCTGCGGCTGACGATACTGCGTCCACCGGATATTCGGCTTGTGCCGTCTACGCTGACTGTTAATAAGGTAATTATTATTTTCGGATCTAAGGCGCTTTTGAGGCTAGAACGACCGTAAACGCGATAAGTTATAGGTTCGAATTCAACTCTAGGAAATATTTGGCACTATTAGGTCACTCCTCACGATGTCTCCAGAAGAAGGAAGTGTCTTATTGAGAACAGAAAATCTTAATAATAGGTTCCCAGACCCTGCTTACATATGTGTGGGATACAGCGTGAAGCCAAAAAAAATTGTCTACTGAGTGTAACATTTTTTATTTAATCTGACGTTAAATAAAAGACTGAGAACAACAAGATCTCTCTATTTAAAAAAATGTCTTTGAAACAGAAAATATTAGCATATAAACAAAGTAAATCTTTAACGCTGACATAATTTAAAAAAGAATAAACTAACGTATCTAACAGATTCTAAAAACGACTAAAAGCATTATTAAATATTTGATTTCTATCTTCTCTAAGTACATTCTTTAGGTACTTCCTACAATAATATCAACTTAAAATGCTGTATATTAAAGTCTATATTATGTTAAACCTAATGCTTTTTCGTATTGAATTAAACTTTCTAGTTTTAAATAATTTCATGTTTTATGTTTTCAAATGATATTAGAATATTAATTTTATAATATGTAAGCTCCATTTTGTAGTGTTATAGTAAGTTTCTTTAATTTACCGTATCCCGCATATAGCAGGCACAGGAAACCTAGTGTTAAGACACTCCATTCCTCACTTTACGTCTAAATTCTTGAAATATTATTGCGTAGCGGAACTCAAAGTTGCGCTCGCGTCTTGTTACCAGAGCGAGAAAATAAAAATAATCCACATCCCTAAATAGGGATGGGAAGCCATTAGACGGAAGAGAAAATAAGAAGAATAGAATAAGAAGTAAAAGTACGAGTTAGACTCGTCCACTGAGAGTTCCGTACCAATTTTATGATTATAGGTGAACTGGACGTTTATCAAAACTTGACAAATTTAATTTTGCGGGCGTATGTACATGTTTTGTAATAAATTAATTTAATTTACCTATATTCTTAAAACTGTAAAGATTTTTTTCCGTGATCTATTTATAAATTTCCAGTGTGGGAATTTTATCATTATTTTCGCTGTACGTTCTCACTTCTTGTCAAATATTATAGTTCTAGGTCGAATGCTAGTCATAATGAAATGTTGGATTGTTTTATATGAATAGTAAAGAAAAAAAAGATAAAAACCGCAGATTTTTTTCTTTTTTTTTAGTTTTATCTGACAGAGGGAATTTAGTGTTAACGCACACCATTCCCACTTTCGGGCGATTTTTTGAGGTATTGCGCGTTAGGTAACGGAACACAACGCAACGCTTTGCCTCGACACCAGAGCAAAGAAATGAAAATATAAAATATTTAATTTCCTTGAGTGAAAATCAAACCCACAACCTGTTGCGTATACAGTCATATGCTTGACAGACCTGTATATTTAGGCTTTGAAATATATTATAGTCTTTAAATTATGTTTCCAAGGGTGACAATGTAAGTATAACTTGCCTGGCGGGCGCCGGCCGCGTGCACGGAGCGCTGGGCTTCAGTTGGGCGAGAGAGAGGTCACTGCTGCCGCTAGCACCGGGAAGAGAGGTCTGGGAAGACCTGTACCCTGCGGGGAGTGTACTGAAGTTATATAATGTTCAGGTTATTATATCATATCTGTATTTTTAGTTCTAAGTTTAAACTTATGTTCGTTACTAAAGGTATTAATTATATATGTATTTCACTTAAAAGAAATATAATATTGTAACGTTCAAATAACCTCTATATTTATTGAATAGAAATACAATTTTAGTAGAGGCCAGTCGCGGCGCAGGGGCACGAGCGTGTGACCGTAAATGCGACAGGTTGTGAGCACTTCCCTATGCAGCGGCGGCGCGACGCAACACACACTGCCTACGGAATTCGGCGGAAAGGAGAAAGCAGAGAGACTTAACACTAGGCTCCCTCTTCCAACCCTGCCACATGGGGGATACAGCGTACAGCTAATAAACACATTTCTTTTATTTTGTCCGCAATCCTTCATTAATTAAAACAAATCTTAAACTTATATAATTCAATATTTAAAGATAAGACCTAGATATCATAATAAAACGTAAGACCTAACCAAGATAAAGTTTTAATGAATCCCCATCTATTGTACCACACCGCTAATTACCGCCGCCGGTACTGAGACGCGTACCTACAGCGAATGACAAGAGCATTGTTTCTTGTAAATCATTGTTGTTTACGAAAGGAACGAATGCGTCTTTATATTTTTATATTAAATAGAATTAACGAGTTTATTTTAATGAGCTTTTCAGCATCACGTTTAAATTCCACATATAGCAGGCTAGGTAGAGGGAACTTAGTGTTATGACACTCCTCACTTTCTGTAGATTTTTTTTGTGTAATTGTGTACTTTACTTATCTTAGAGGGAACCAGAAGTGCACTATATTCCCCATTTTACAATGTTTTTTTTAAAGCATTGCATGTCGAATAGTGGTTGGCTCGTTGTGGTTTCGATCCCCACTCGAGGAGATGAAATATTTACTTAAATTTATATTTGCATTTCTTCGCTCTGGTGTCGAGGCATAGCGCGACGTTGAGTTCTGCCACTCAACATGCAATGCCTCCAGAATTCGGCAGAAAGTGGAGAACGGAGTGTCTTAACACTAGGTTCCGTCTGCCTACCCTGCTGTGTGCGGAATACAGCGTGATTTAATTAAATTCTTAGATATTTCTATTTAACTGCTTGTTGCCTACTAATTAGTTAGAAGAATTAAAAACATAAAGTTTGAGGCCTGTCGCGGCGCTGGAGTACGAGCGTGTGGGTTTGATTCCCAGTCGAGGAAATAAAATACTTAATAATTTAATTTGCTCGCCCTAACAAGACTGTGTCACAAAGCACTGGGGCGTCGACTCAAAACTCGACAGTGACAGATCACTAAAGACACAAGGGAAAAATGGTAAAAATATTTTTTAAAGAAGAAAATGATAACATTATTTTTTTAAGGAAAACATATTTGATAGAAAGATTTTAGATATTTCTTTTTCTTCGTTAGCTTATTTAATAAATATTTTTAGAAATCCGGTGAGTTTCGATGTCAAGTATCGTCAGTGGCCGGTACTAATGCTAAGGGAGTGACGATGTGGGCGTTAGGTGTTAAAGATGAAGCCTGTGAAACGGAAGCTTCTCACGGTCTCAGGTGGCCTAAAACTGCCCCTGGGGCTCATGCTTCTGCTACCTGTCCGCTTGGACATAGTGGAGAGTCTACAAGGTAGGCAATAACAGACTATAATCCTATTTTTTCCTAAATATAGATAAATATTTTAGAAACTGTCGAAAACCAATCTTTACTTCTGAATCTTTTAAAATTATTTATATTAACTTTTTCACGATTTCTGAAAATATTTTTTGTACTTCCAAAAATCGCCTGAATGTTGAAATCTAAAAAAAAAATATTTAATTTAGGAAATCAAACGACTTAATGAATACGAGTACTATCCGCTATTAATGATCTCGTCTAAATCTTTAAATTGCTTTTAAACTGTTAATAAACTTAACTTTGAAAGTCTGAACTAAATTATTAGTTAGATAAATTGTCCAGTGAATTCAATAACTTTCAAAAGATTAAGTAATTTGCGCGGATCTTATCGATTCACTTCTGGTCTAGATTTTGCGAGTCGAAGACAACTCAGCATGGAGTCAAATGGATGTCGCCGGATTTCTCTGGATGCATCGCCGATTCTTTGAAGGATATTTACGAACAGGTATATTGTTGTTATTTTTTTTAAGTGTAACTTAAAATGAATATTAAAACTAAGTATACTATCAGGGCTATTTATATTTTAATAACAAACGAGAAAGTCATACAATATACAATCTCTTTTGTAGTTTGAGATTCAAGCGAGATTGGCTGTAGCGTTTATTTTAAATTCAATTTCATATACACGTGTATTTTCTAGACAATATTTGGTTTAGAAATCATGAAATTCTTTTTCAATCTTATAATTCTCGAGTACAATTTTATATGTTAATTTTAGTAGCAATAAAAATGAGGATGTTACATATCAGTGAGCTTACACGTGCGCAAGATGGAGCAAAGAAATCAATTAGCGGCGCTCAGTTGTCAATATTGTCATAAAAAAATAATAATAAGAAAATATAACTATTTCGTTAGACAAGTCTCGTGGATGAGATTATACTTAAGTTTTTATAGGCCCTAGCCGCATACAATATTATAATAAATTAGGTATTAAATCTTCGGGTAATAGTAAAGACGATATCGAACCAAAAGGAACTTTGTAAGGAGAATATCCGAAAAAGGCTTGAACCGTAACTGAAATCTGACTATAATCAAAATTCATTAAATATTTTGTAAAACATTATTGTTAAATTTCAACAACTGGTTCTAAAGTAAAAAATAATAATAATTAATTCAAATGTAACGCATATTGTGAGGCCAGTCGTAGCGTAGAGGCACAAAGTGTAGAGTGTCTTAAGACTAGGTTCCCTCTGTGTGCGGGATACAGCGTGAAGCTGATTTAATGTTATTTAATTTTTAACGCTTATTGTAATACATTTACCATTCGTAATGGCGTATTCATCAGTTGCCGTTAGCAAAATAAGTCGTTTCTAATCAATTATTTTTATTATGTATCGCCGCCATTGGTGACGTGTAATATATCAAGTCCAGGGTTCTATGCAAGTTCATTCATTATTGCAAATATGTTCTGTTCTTTAATTATCCTTGTGTATATCTAAAAAAATCAAGCTAGTTGTCACTCAAATATTAAGAAATGGTCAATAACAAAATGAATCTTTCATCTGAAGCATAATGATTCTTGAAAATAAAAACATCTACACCTTTCAGTTCACGCGTATATCCTACGGTTACTCCTGGGAGAATGTATCCAATGTCGCACACCAGTACGGAGCAGTTCTTAGGTTCCTTCCCGCCCATCCCGGGGAAGGCACTCTACCTTTACAACATTCCAGGGAAATGCTGGAATATTTACGCTCAGCTGCTGGGAAATTCCAAGATAGACAAGAAAGTGTAGCTCATCTGTTAATTATATATGATACGCTGTTGAAACATCCTGATGCGTTTTTGGATGAAGAGGTAAGTCGTAGTTGTACATTTATTATAAAAGTTTAATTATGGTCAATCAAAGTAACTTTGTACTTCCGGTTGACCTAGAATTATGAAACTTGGCAGACAGCATCTACAGGTACAGTAGAACTAGTTAAAAAAATATGAAAACTATACATTTTTGTTAAAAAATAATAGCCTTAAAATGAGGGCAAACTTTGATATTAACGACGCTAATTCAAGTGCAGTTTCAGATGAAAGTAAAGTTGTAGATGTTCCAATACATACTTGTATTTTATTAATTTCTTATCATCCACTAATTGTCCGGTATTTTGCCTTTACACTTGTGTGCGTTTTCACACACATGAGCCACTGGCTCACTGGCTAGCATTTAATGTTAAAGAATAACTTTATAGATTTTTTTCGCACTTCTTTAATAAAAATAGATTTAAATTAGCTCTATTAGAATTGAAATTATTATTGAGTTTAATATTTTAATAATGACAAATCAAACAAACGAACAATATCTTAAACGAAACGAAATTAATTTAGAGCATGAAATTACATCATTAAGTAACTACTTTAAACATTAAATTGGAACTTGCTAAATATTTACAAGCAAACATCCAATCATATATAACATCTAATATATAATATAACATATTAATAATAGTAGAGTAGTTAAGTCCATTGTGAGAGACAAACATACAAAGCAATTAATCAACGACAATAGTAATATTCGAGTGTTATATTCAATATTAACAACAATTGAACAGGCTCTCCATACGCCATCAAAAGTAAATATAACGTGTGATTACTTAGGACAATATAAAGTGACATGAGAAGTTTAAATACACGGAGTTAGGTTGCGTAGGTTTGATTTAATAGAATTCGTTGTTGGTTTAGTCGTTATCGAAATATATGCTGGTTATCTTACTTTTTATACTGTAATTGTACCTGTTATAGTTATCGAAATAGGATAGCTGTGATTACAGTAAAAAAAAAACGTTATTTTCTTATATTATATTTAATTGTGAGATAAATTTTTCAACATTAGAGTTTGAGGCCAGTCATGGCGCAGGAGTACAAGCGTTTGACTGTCGATGCAACAGATTGTGGGTTCAATGAAATATTTAATTTCGTTCATTCTTTAAAATTATTATTTTTACCTAGTCTAAATGGATGCATGGTATTGAGTAATTGAACATGACGTCTTTAAAATACAATAATGAAAATTGAATTTAAATCGGTTAAGCTGTTTTTAAGATAAGCATGCACAAACGCACAGACAAACCGACAAACACAAAAAATTACAAATCATTGTTTTGGGTTCTATTATATGTATAAATGCTTCTAATAATCAATTTTCTCATATATATTCCATGTAAAGACACAAATGACTTTCAGTTTCAATATATATAAGTACAGATAACACGTAAAGCTACGGAATAAATTTTAAACGATTCAATGACTTGCGACGACCGAACGAAGCTCGATGTAATGATTAACGTTGTATGAAAACTGAACAATTTTTTCCATTTAAAATATGTCTCTGATGAAATATATTTCTTTTTATCAATATTTGGAGAAGCTTTTAAACTTCAAGATCTTTAAATTAAAATGGTAAAAATAAAAAAAAATGTATATTTACTTGTGCGTGTGTAGGTACTTACCGTACACACACTCAGTAAACTCAAGAATCTTTTTGAGGTCCCCATGCGGTATGGCATCTTGTAACTGACTCCTCATTCTACTCAATAAAATATTTAAAAAAAAATATTTAACTAATAATTTTAATATTTTAGTACGGTTCGTGATACGTCTAATATAGTTAGAACCCTTCCGTAGTGATCTTAACCCCATACGGCGTATTGATATAATAATTTTATAGCATACTAGAGGGCGCGGCTTCGCCCGCTTATTGGGAGTGAATTCTGAAAAAACCACGAAACACGTGTTCAATAAAATATTTTAACAGTCTGAATTTAATTTTTTATAAAAATCGGTGGCAATTTAAAGATTTTTCCGTATAAACTTTCAACCCCTTATGTGAACCCTTAAGGGCTGAATTCTTAAAAACCATGAAACACGTGTTCAATGAAATATTTTTAAAAGTCTGAATTTCAAATTTTATAAAAATCGGTACAGATTAAAAAAAAATTCCATACAAACTTTCAACCCCTATTTCATCCCTTTAGGGTTAAAATTTTTCAAATTCCCTTCTTAGTGGATGTCCAGAATATGAAAATAAACATCTGCCCAAATTTCACGTTTCTACCATCAGCGGTTACGGCTCTGCGTGCGTCTTACCTCAGTCAGTCAGCACAAGTCCTTTTATATATATAGACTAGCGACTCGCTCGCGGCTTCGCCCGCTTATACCACAGAATTAGCGACTTAACACACTGAATTATGTTCGTGTTTTGGTATACCTATTATGTATGTTTGCAACGCAATGAAGATTTCTTATGAGAAAGTTATTAAAACTTTAAGTCGCATTTTTGTACCGCCCATAAGAATCTTCAATTGAATGTTTGAAATAAAAACATAACTTATCGATACTTACAATAAAATCCTAACTCATCGGTGTCCGTACATAGAAGATATTACAATTAACAATGTAATAAAACTTCGTCAGTTGGTCTGTTTGTATGTGCGTTTGTTCAAGATAATCTCAGAAACTGCTTAACCGATTTAATTTTTTTTTTGTATTTTAGCAAACTGCCCTTAAATATTGAGTATTAGTTTTATTTTAATCAGCTTCACATTGTATCCCGCACACAGCAGGTTAGGCAGAGGGAACCTAGTGTTAAGTCACTCCGTTCCCCACTTTCTGCCGAATTCTGGAGGCATTGCGTGTTGAGTGGCAGAACTCAACGCCGTGCTTAACCTCGACACCAGAGCGAAGAAATGGAAATATACATTAAAGTAAATATTTCATCTCCTCGAGTAGGGATCGAACCCACAACCAGTCGGTTTTACAGTCACTCTTCGTGCCGCTGCGCCACGACTGGCCTCAACTGGACTGGACTTTATTTTAATCGGTTCACACAAAGTTAAAACCAGATCCACGCTTTATCCCGCCTTTAGCAGGGTAGGCAGAGGGAACTTAGTGTTAAGATACTGCGTATAATGTGTGACTGATGTGCGAAATGAAAATATTAATAAACAAAATGAAAATATTATTAAATTATAATTCAATCCTCCAAGTGGGGATCGGAGCACAACAGTCGCGTTACAGTCACAACTTTGTGCCCCTGTGCAGCGACGGCCTTTAACAAAGAAGAGGAGAGAAGCGTCAGCGCTCCATTTACGGAAACAGCATATAGGGTAAAATATTTTAAACCCATTCCTAAAGAAATTAAGCAAGATACATCAACAGTGAAGACGTAGGATTTTTTTTTATTTCACGATGTTTATTCATATCTATATTTCGTGTGACGCGGTTACGCATAGATACCAATAACGTAAACACATATTACTACACAAATACTACTAAAATCTTTAGAACTTTGAACTTTGCCGCCAATATCTACGACTCGATTTCGGAATGAGGCGTATGCGGCGGTTTCCCTTTGATAGGTTTATGTGTGTAATAAAATTATATTTTATTTTACAACGATAATTTTATTATTTATTTTGTTTGAAAAAA
Source organism: Heliconius erato x Heliconius himera (assembly GCA_013421005.1). Lineage (NCBI taxonomy): Eukaryota > Metazoa > Arthropoda > Insecta > Lepidoptera > Nymphalidae > Heliconius > Heliconius erato x Heliconius himera. The sequence continues at coordinate 34,201 of JAATLQ010008637.1, read as the reverse complement.
TAACTTTTTTTTTTTCAATTATTTTGCATTTTTTCATACTTAAAACGTATTAATAAATTTACATACAATGCATTTGTTTTGATTATAACATTAAGTTTAATCAGCTTCACGCTATTATAACAGATGACATTAATATATTTGATACTTTGACTTTAACATGATTATTTAATGTATTTTTTATATATAAAGTCTTGAGAAAGTTCTCTTGAGAAATATATCTACTGTAAATGAATGCAACGTATATATAACGACAATGATTAAAATGTATTGACATCACCGCGTCATCTAAACACAATACAAAGTTTTATAAACTATGAACTCACAATCAGAATCTACTTTCCAAATACATATCAGTACCCCGGACTTACGCGGTAGGTGGAACCGAGCGAATGCCGTGTAAGTCGGGGTCAGAGTTCAGGACCAGAGTTTAAAAAAAAACATAATTTAGAAGAAAAATGTTTAATAAAGTGTAGGATAATAAAAAAAATTACATTGTTATAAATAAAGTAACCTAAACCGGAGTTATATTTGATGTCGAAGGCTTCATATATTCTAACAATGTTTTTTCACAAATTTTCTTTTTTACTTCAGTCTTTAATTATATTTAGTTTACACTCCAAAGACAGTGTTTTTCTTTTCTTGTTATGCTCAAATGACTCATTTTTCGTTCTTTTAGACGATATAATTCGAGATTATAAGTAAAACGCCCTGCGCACGTAAAACAATTTCACGTGGAACATGTTTAAACCTGTCGCAAACTGAACACTGAGTGGGCAGAGCGAGAGAGCCGATGCGCGGCAATCAAAATGAAAAACCGCGTATTTCCGAATTCGCGTAAAACGGGGTAACGTAAGTCGGGGTATTACTGTACTTTTTATTGCAGATATCGCCATTTGAGCTAGTCCCGATAAATATACCTACTTTATTATTTTTGTTAATATCACCAACGTTAACGTTTAAAACAATAATTATGGTAGACTAAACAACTATTAAGCTAGCTTTTTTCAGCTTCACCCTGCTGTGTGCGGGATACAGCATCCCGCACACAGCAGGGTAGGCAGAGGGACCTAGTGTTAAGACACTCTGTTCCCTACTTTCCGCGGAATTCTGTAGGCATTGCGTGCTGAGTAGTGAAATTCAACGCCGCACTTTGCCTCGACACCAAAGCAATGAAATGGAAATATAAAGTTAAATGAATATTTAATTTCCTCAAGTGGGAATAGAACTCACAACCAGTTTATGATTTGTGCCCCTGTGCCACGAACAGCCTCAATTTACTTTCTTCTTTTAAATTGAGGTTAAATACAATAATCGTAATTTAATTATGTAAAATTTCTGTTAACCAACTTCTTAAAAGAGGAGGTCATCAATTCGACTGTATTTTTTATCCTTGTTACTTCAGAACTTTTGACTGTGTGAACCGATTTTGATGATTCTTTTTTTATTTGGAAGCTAGTGCGTCCAGTGTAGTCCTATTTTAATTTAGTTCATTTCCGACACTGGTATCTATGAGAAAAACATATAAATCTCAAATTTACATTAAGTATGTGCGCGATAAATGGACAAATAACTCAATATCAACTCAACCGATTTTAATGATTCTTTTTTTATTAGAAAGGGTACATAAAAAGGGTAGTTTGGTGAAAGTTTGGTTAAGTTCAGAGTATGAAATCTGATTGAAATTGAAAAAGTTGATTTTTTTATTAAAAAATATAATTATGTTATTTTTTCTGGTAAAATTTCTTTTTACTCTATGATCAAAACTATTCTATAAGTTGCATTAGGCTTTGAACTATTACCATACTAAAAATAATTTAATTTCATACAGTAGTTATCGGTATTTTAAGTAATTTACATTTTTCAGTTTTTATTTTTTTTAAATAAAACTATAATGAAATTCAGAATGAAACCCTAGGCTAATACCATGCAAAAATTCATCAATTTCTGTCTGGTAGTTTTTGCGTGATTGACGAACAAATAAACAGACAGACAGACAGACAAGAATTCTGCTGAGTGGTTTTTTAGGTTCTATAATCGACATATAAACCGACCTAATTTTTATTTTTTTTATATCTTTCATGTACAGAATTGACTTTTCTATCCTTTTATTATACAGGGTGGACGTGTCAGCACCACATTAAATGAAACCACAGTTTTAACTACTCTATAAAAGCTTAATATAATTCAGAAAAAAATAAATTCCCAAAAATGAAAAAGCTTTTTTTTCAAACAAAATAAATAATAAAATAATCGTTTTAAAATAAAACGCCATTTGTCAAGAATATTATAAACACGCACACATACGCGCACACTAACCTGTCAAAGCGGCAACGTCGCACAGGCTTCATTCAAGAAATCGAGTCGCAGCAACTAGCGTAGGTATGTAGCTAACGGCGGCGAAGTGATGTTAAATCAGCGCAACACTTAGGAATACACTTTACACACACTTTTATCATAATATTTCTGTCCACTTATTATTTACTATGTTATTAAATTCTCAAAGTGTCCCCCTTGCTTGTAAACACATAAATGGCATCTGCGTAACAAATTACGTCTTACTTTATTCAGTAGATCCCCCCGCGCGGCTAATTCTTTAATTTTTTCAAAAGCACGCTCAATTCTTTGCCGGAGCTCGTCTTCTGTATGGACTTCTGACGCATATACTTCATTTTTTATTTGCCCCCACAAAAAAAAATCAAGCGGCGTGAGGTCCGGGGAACGGGCAGGCCACCGCCGAGGTCCATACCTTCCGATCCATTGTTCTCCAAATATGCTCGCGAGCGTGTTTCTAGCAAGCACTCCAGAGTGTGCGGGTGCTCCATCTAACTGAAACCCCATTTTACGATACACGTCTAGGGGGATCTGGTCGACATATTCTGTTACGGGGCCGCGTATGAGTTCTAAAAATTTCGTACTATTTAAATTGCCGTCAATAAAAACTGGCCCTAATATTTTATTTCGATGAATTCCAGCCCATGCATTGACAGCAAATTTGTATTGATGATTGGCTTCTCGATTTAGATGTAAATTTTGTTCACTCCAATATCTTAAATTTTGCGAGTTCCAAATGCCATTGCGAGTGAAAGTGCTCTCATCAGCCCATAAAATGTTAAATACAAAATCTGAGTCGTTGTTGACATTTTCTAGCAGCCATTGGCAATATGCTACTCTGATAGGCCTGTCTCGTGGTAATAAAGCCTGAACTTTTGTGTATTTGAAAGGACGACATTTGTTTCGTTTTAAAATTTTGTGTACGGTAAAGTGGCTAACTTGGAAGTGATTGGCTGTTCTGCGTAAACTGGTCGTAGGATTTCTATCGAAGTAATTTAAAATTTCAATTTCTCGGGCTATTGGTAATTCCTGTGACGAAACACGCTCTTGGTATGGCACTAATGGTTGGTTTTCTCGGCCCCTTTGTACAGCTTTTAAAATTGTACGATAATCTGACGGACATCTACGACTATCACCATACCTTTCTCGGTATGTTCGTAATGCGAGAGCTCCATTTTGTCCGCATTCTCCATAAATTAAAATCATATCCATATACTCCGTAGAATTAAAATGAGAATACGCCATTTTAAAATAAAAAACACTAACTAAAAGACGAGAAATAATTTAACAAACACAAGCCTACAGTCACGTATACTCGGAGGTACTTTAGTTTAGGGATGCCCGATGATCATCGATTTTCGAAAAACATCGATATTATCAGTTCAAATATCGATGTTTTAACATGGATGTCAGCAGGGACACATAATCGTTATTTAGTCGCGTACACAAGCTTTCAAAATTATTATTTTTATAGTTGATTGATAAAAAGTATTGGGACATCTAATGTGTTTTAACGCCTGATTTTTTTTTTATTTTAATTAAAATGTCGTGTGATATTTTATTTGTTAGGGTTCCGTACCTTTTAAGGAAAAAAGGAACCCTTATAAGATCACTTTGTTGTCCGTCCACCTGTCTGTCAAGAGCCTTTATCTCAAGAACACTTGCAAATATCGAGTTGAAATTTAAACCATATACTCAGATCTATGGCCACATGAATCATGATTTCATGAAAAAAAGGATTTATATGTTTACTTAAAAAGAGATATGGCCGTTTCTATCGCAAACAACGCGTATTTCGATATTATAAAAATAATCAATAAGGCACTTTCTGTTAACCTAGAATTAGGAAATTTGGCAGCATCTACAGATAATATTTGTTTAAGAAAATATCTAAAAACTATACATTTGTTGTTAAACCTTAAATAATAGCCTTAAAATGGAAGCAAGTTGGTATTAAAGCCGCTAGTTCAAGTGAGGTATCAGATGAAAGGGTTCCGGTTAAGCTAAGCTAGAATTTCAGAAAAAGCTCGAGACCTCCAATCTTTGTATGTAACCCAAGTTTAGTTACAAAGCAAAACACGTAGACACGAAAAAAGTGTCGATACTTTGAGGTATCGAGTACATTGCTTTTCGATACCGATACTTTTGTACTCGATACTCACTTACTTCTTAATAGGTATTGTATCGAATAAATTACGCAATTAACTTGGTTTTTCAGCTCATACTTATAATAGCAACATCTCTCAGACACGCACTCTTCTTTTGGCATCCTCTGTATGTGAGGATCGTGAATCGTAATTAGAGAATATTTTGAATATTCTAATAAACGGCTCGAATGTTTTTTTATTATTAAACGATTGTAAGAAGGAATGGGAATTATATATTTTTTTTAATTTTTGTTACTTACTTACTGACTTTGATGTTCTAACGCATGCGCATTAGTTCTTAAGAAATGCACTCGATACTTCAAAACAACAATACTTTTGTGTTATGAGTAAGTGGCTTAAAAACATTTTTTGTTATTTAATAACTAATTTATTTTCTTTAAAAAAATTATTATTTTACCTCAAAATCTAAATACTAGTTTTCATTTAAGATTTATATTTTAATAATTGTTTATAGTAACAATTAATAAAAGAAAAAATAATAAAATATTCATTTGGACTCTTTTGGCACTACTCATTACTTAAAAAGTTACAATTACAAGTCAAGTCAGTATTTTTTTATTCTCTGTTTTCACATAATAGCTATGAATAAAAAAAAATATTATTATAAACAAAAAATAAAATAAAAAATAAATAATAAACAATATTTTTATTTATTTGTTTAATACATATGCTGCTATATTCACTGCTTCAGCCCATAACTTTTTAGAGATTCTTGGTACACATCATGAACCTTGCTGCATCTGTTAAAGTTCTTATATCCCTTTCCGCTTTGCCATTCCGTTGTGATGTGTATGGTACAGAGGTTTGGTGTACTGTACCATGTTCTAAGAATGAATTTAACACATCTTAATTAATAAATTTTAAGCCACTGTCACTTCTAAAATTTATTATTTTATTTCCTGTACCAGAAGATGCATTAGAGATTTTATTAACAAGGCGAAAAGCCTTGTTAATAAAATCTCTAATGCATCTTATAACTTCATCTTACTTTTTAATAAAGTATACTGTTCTACAGTGTGAATCATCATCTTTTAATATTAAAAAATAACTTGAGCCTCCAATAGATACTTCCTTCATTGGCTCACAGATGTGATTTGTTGTGGCAGACGGTATGTATTAACTCACAAGTTTTAATTGATTTTGTATCACTGCTATTAAAGGGCAAACAGTGTGCTATAATACTTCTAACAACACCTGTCCAAAACCAATGACACTGATTTCACTACCATCACCTAAAATTACTGATTTATTTGATACTGGTGTAAAAGTTGAAAATAAGTTTTTGTCATAACACATGTGCTCACTGTGCACTCGTTAATTTGTAGCATTTCTTTTTTTGCAATAAATGCAGTTGATGATGACACAATTTCACCTCGTAGTAGAATTATGGTTTGGAACTTCCATGCATTCCAATTTTTTTACTCAGTTTTATTACTGTGCTGTTTCCTTTCATCGTGATTGTTTTTTTGCTTGTTTTTCTTTTTAATTCCTTCCCGGCAACTTAACTTCCAATACCAACGCCGACCGCGTGGCACGTGAACTAACGCTGTTTTAATCTCACCGGTATTTCTAATTTTCTATGATTGATGCAATCTTCTTAATTTTTTATTATTACGATATGGTCTGGGCCCATAACCCTTTGTATTTATATGGTTTAGTAAATAACATTCAGCTATAGTCCGACACAACTACTATTGCATATAAGAAGCACGCGTGGTAGAACTACGCAGAACGCATGTTTTGTTATATGCACATAGACACCCCCTCTCACGCCGCACCGATTCCTCGCTAGGGCTCGCGGTTGCGTCATTCGAAGGTTGGCCCTCTTTGTGCTTCGCGCCAGTGCTGCTATATCGTGCAGGAATGATTGCTTAATATAACACTATAATTCATAATAAATGTAGATTATACTTTTACGTATGATTTGATACTAAAATAATTAATAAAATTATCAATACTACTTACAAATAATTACTAAATAATAATTTATTTCATATTGAGTTTTCCTAGGTTCCCGTGTAACATTATAAGACTCGTTTCTATTTAATTTTTATACGATTTTCTATCAAAATAATTAAACGAATATAATTATTAATTAAAATGTTAATAAAAAAAATTAAAAGTATGTTCGAGAAGTATTTTAAATAATGGCAACTATTACAATGTTTTTAATTATCTTAATTTAGCCGCGGAACGGCTAAGTTTTGTTGTATTTACATTATTTTGTTCGACTTTAGACATTGAGTGTTTTAATTTATTTGGATGTTGTTTAATATTAATTTTTATCATAAATCGGATTTTTAAACTCGTGATGAATGTGACATGTGATTACAGAGTATTTTTCTTAAATGTGTAACTATTGTGTGTCAGTATTTGAGTGTACTATCAAAACATACATTCTTTTAAGACATTTCAAACAAATGTTGAGTTTTTAATATTACTTATGATGTAAATATTAGTGGAAGTAAAAGGAGATTGCGTCGATGACGATGTTAAACTAATGCTAAATGTAAGTACCTATCTATCGTAGTTCAATATCGTTTTATGTGTTAAAAATTTTGAGTATAATTTTGTGGATGGTTCAATAACCTTGCATTATTTCGAAATAATTTCATATTAAAGTAAAAGAAATAAATAAAAATAGGTAATTGCGTGACAAAGAACGAGAAATATCGTTCTTTCTCGTTCGGTTATGTGTTGTATGAATGAAAAGTAGAAGATCGGCAACGCTTAGTAGTAGTTTTTGTAGTAGTACGTGTATGTGTGCGTCACACGAAATAAAGGCTTGGATAAAAATAGTGAAATGAAAAAAAAATCCTACGTCCAACCTTGATTAATTTATTTTGCTTTGTGTTTGAAATATTTTATCCTATATGCAGTTTCAGTAAATGGAGCGCTGCCGCTTCCACCCTGTATATAGAGAAGAGATTATAAATGATACTATTATATTTATATTTCCTTTTATAGTAACATGTTAAATATTTACTAATATAATATATAGACATTACATTTATAAGTAATTATAATTCACCAAATCTATTTAACTCTCATTTCACATTTCACATACACGCATCTAACAAAGATGGCGGCAGGCATTCTGCGTACATTAATTTAATTGTAATTTTACATACCTCATAAAAACATATTCATGTATTTATTTCCATTTACTAAATAAATAACATTTATCTCTGGATATTGACAGCACTACGTGCATTAATATTCCTCTTCTTGTTTTAATAATAAGCTATTAAAAACTTACCGACGAAGTATTCATTTAATAAGCACTTATAATTTATCTTACCAGTCTCGAATATTTATATCACTATTACATGTACTAACTCACATGCCTTTTACATATAAGATGTAACTAAATGTATATTAATTATAAATGAAAACTTCTCTAAACATTTTGAATCACTACCCTTCACCAGACGCGTCCGCCATCTTCCTTCTCTTTCCTTCCTTTCCCGTGACTTTGGCGTTGACAGTAGCCTATTCAGCTAACATTATACTTACAATAATTTAAATTTTAATTATGTTAATATTTATTTTAAAGTATAATACACAATGATTAAATATAATTATTAAATTATTTTTAATAAATATATTTTATATCTGCGTGTTTTATCTACAGTATATTACGTCACTTTAATATTACTGGTAAACGGAACGTGTAGTTAAAGAATTGAACTAAACTATTATTTACCTTAAGCTATAAATTAAATAATATTATAAATTTTATTTATAATATTTTTTTATAAATGATTATTTTTTTGAATTAATGATATTATTTACCTACACAATTTAGCAATTAAATGAAAATAATAATTTCAGAAAATATACGAGTTACAAAACGCAATAGTAGACACGGCGGCGATGAAGGACAGTCTAGACCACCACTACCAAGAGTTCACTGTTAAAACCAAGCAAATCCGGGAAGACAGTGCGGCCCACTTTACCTTTACTCCAAGTCCTGGGTCTGATGAGTGGCTTCTGACTTCCACGGGAGTGGAATTGGTGCCTAAGAGTGGGAACGCTTCGGTGGTAGCTGTTCAGTACCATGATTTGACAGCTCGCTTACCTTCTTTAAGAAGATCCATCGAATTTAAGTATGTTTGTGTTTCTTGTATAGAAAGCGTATAAAAAGTTTGACGTCTTAAGATTTCAAACCCCACTTCTTACATCTGTCTAAGCGTTCTGATCACTAAGTTTTACGCTTGTTACAATTTAAAATAATTAAGTTATTCCTAAATATGGAAATAACATTTTAAAAATGTAAAAAAAGAGTTTGGTTTATTTGTATTACTTTTTTTATGTAGCGTATAGGTCATGTACTGAATGTAATTGATAGGGTTATTTCTTTTTTCTTCACTAAAAAAGAAAAGGAGTTAGCAGGTTCCCTTTTTGAATTGCAAAAAAGTAAAAAACATCCTTTTTGGGAGTAATCGTCATCCAGGGATACAACGATAATTATTTGCTAATTTTGCTATAATTATTTCACAGGCTTAATATGAATTTTAACGCTCATTTCAACTGCATACCTATAATTTTATGATATATTTTATTTTAATATGTTTTAAAATTATTTATATGTTTTTTACATAATTATTTATTTTTAAATTCCACTCTCATTTACATATAATTTATTATGATTTTTACTTTTTGTTTATTTAACACCCACTATACCGTGGGCGTACAGCACGTCGGTTTCCAGGAGCGGTCGCGAGGTGGAGTTCAGGTTGGCATCAGCTCAAGTACAGATATCAGCGAGTAGGAACGACGCTCATACTGTCACTTTGCTGTTTGTGCATTCGAGAAATTATACTGCTATAGGTAATGTTAATTATAGGTTATTTTTCTTATTATGAACTAGAAAAACCGTACCGTACCGTAAATAACGGGTTTTTTATAGAAGAATAGAATTTTAATGTTACGTAAAAAAGTTATATAGAAATATTTTTAATGGGCAATAATATCAGTATATGGTTCAGTTTAACATAACAGTTGAAATTATTTTTGACGAAATATTTCATTTGATTTACTTGTGTGGAGTTAGTAACTAAGAAAACGCTCCATTTACGGAAACAGCATATAGGGTAAAATATTTCAAACCTATACCTAAAGAAATTAATCAAGATGCCTCAACAGTTTAGACGTAGGATTTTTTTTTCATTTCACGATTTTTATCCATACCTGTATTTTGTGTGACGCGATTACGTATAGATCCCAATAATATAAACACTTACTACTACAAAAATACTACTAAAGGTTAAACAACTTTGAACTTTATCT
>JAATLQ010008637.1:12931-24310 GCA_013421005.1 Heliconius erato x Heliconius himera | reverse complement strand
GACTCGATTTCGAAATGAGGCGTGTGCGGCGGTGTTCCTTTGATAGGTTTATGTGTGCGTGCGTCATCCTTACAAATGGCGTTTTGTTTTAAAATGACAATTTTATTATTTATTTTGTTTGAAAAAAAAACTTTTTCATTTTTGGGAATTTATTTTTTTCTGAATTATATTAGGCTTTTATAGAGTAGTTAAAACTGTGGTTTCATTTAATGTGGTGCTGACACTTCCACCCTGTATAACAACATTACAATTACGTTCAATCACAATTAAATAGTAATTAAAACTAGTTTTCTTCTCTTAGGTTCTAAATTAGCATGCGGTCTCCGAACCCCCAGTGAGCCTCGTACGTGGGTGACTAAAGCGTGCGAGGTGCGCGTCCCGGAGCCCACGCACGTCGCGTGTCGGTGTCGGGGACTCGGCACTTACGCGCTGTTCACTATTGCTAGGTCTACGCTTGTAAGTATGTATATAAGTGTAATATGCGTGACTGTAAACACAACTGGACGTGGGAATGGTCTCCACTCGAGAAAACGAAAATATTAATTTAATTGCGGGATATAGCGAGAAGTTGATGTTGTTTTATTTATGGAATACCATGAATCCCTAATGACTTTCGAACATAGTGACCAGAACGTGTAAAGTGGGCATCCTGGAACCTACTTACGTCGCATGTAGCTAGACGTTATGTATTCTGGGAGGCTCTTTAGTTATAAGATGACAAGACAAAAAATATTTTCCGATTGAATTCCCCTAAAAATCAGACCGAAGCGGAGAAAGATCTCCGCGGCGTGGTGAAGATAACGGTGGGCGTGGGCGGCGCCATGTGCCTGGCGGCGGCCGCGCTGCAGCTGCTGAGCCTGGTGCCGCGCCGCGCCGCGCGCCTGCCCGTGCTGCTCAAGGCCGCCACTGCCGGCACGCACTCCGCCGCCGTGCTCGCGCTGCTCGAGTGCGACACCCGCCAGGAGGAGGCCTGCCCCGGCGCGCTGGGCTGGCTGTGCGCGGCGTGCTGGTGCGCGGGGTGCGCCGCGCTGTGCGCGCAGCCGCTGCTGCTGCAGGCCGAGCTGGCTGGGCGGCACCAGCGGGCGCCGTCTGTCGCCTTGCTTGCAGGTTGGTCGATCGTGTTGGGACGATATTATATAAAAACAACTGATAGCACTGTAAATAATACTATATAACAATGTATGTAGAACTATATAATCCTTTAAGACTTAATCATTGTCATAAATGACTTTGAATATTTGCACAACTTTTAATTTTTTATTTATAAAATAATTTACATGTTGAAACACCCAAACCCAAAACTAAGGCATCTTATTCTAAAACTTCAAACACATTTCAATACAAATGATTTTTTTTTATTATTTTACATACATTTACATAAAATGTAATTATAACTGTCTATATAATTTAAACTTACAAATATAAATATAGTTTAGTTAAATTCACAAAGAAATAGTTTTGCTTAATGTTAGACTACTTGCAATCTTTTTAATCATTTGTTTTTTATTACGGAGTGGGGCGTTCAGAAAGGGTAACAAAAGCACAGTACTACTTCTGGAAACATGTATATGGGAAACCCTTTCCTACAAAAAATAAATAGAAATAAAAAAAAGGAAATTCAATTTTACAACTGCTTACAATTTTTGATACAGGTGTATGTACACTAGCCGGTCTGACAGCGCGCCTGTGGGGTGGAGCGCCCCTACAGCTGGGGGCCGCCGCGCAGGCCGTGTGCGCAGTGAGCTGTGGGGCGCTCGCGCTGCTCTGCCTCGCGCTGGCGTTGTGCGCCGCGCTGAGGTTACGCAGTATCACGCATAAAGTTCCCGCTGAACGGCGGACGTTTTTGAGGGATAGGTAAGTAAAAAATCAAATAAATCAGCTTCACGCTATATACCGCACACAGCAGAGTAGGCAGAGGGAACTTAGTGTTAAGACACTCCGTTCCTCACTTCCTGCCGTATTCTGGAGGCATTGCGTGTTAAGTGGTAGAACTCAACGGTTAAAATAGGTAAATATTTTTTTTAAATTATATAGTTTGATACTAAAAATTAAGTCAAAAGTTCTTATAAGTATTTTTCTAGTAGAATCTAGTGTTAAGATACTCTGTTTGCCATTTTCCGTCAATTTTGTTCAGACATTGGAGAAATTCAACACCACGCTTGGTTCAAGGTCCACCAGAGCAATAAAATGAAAGCAATTATTTCACCATGTATGAAGGGCATGTACGAACAGGTTGATAACAGTGGACCGTAGCGTTTGGCGCTCCATTCTCTCTGACTAATTCGCCTAAGTGGACCTGAAGCGCACTCTCGCTCCAGCACGGTCGCGTTGCAGGGCGCGCGTGGTGCGGCACACGCTGGCGGCGCTGGCGTCCACGAGCGCGGCGCAGGCGGCGGGCGTGTGGTGGGCGCAGCCGGGCCCGCGCGCGCTCGCGCACGTGCTCGCGCTGTCCGCCGCCGCGCTCGCCAACGTCAGTAATATACATATACTCTACTTACATCAAAATATCACGCACTTGTGAAACCCTATCAAACACTCTCAAGCTGCAACATATCCACACCTTCAATATACTATTTCAAATCTCCATATCCCCAAATATCTACTAGTTAGTTAACGTTCACATAATATGATACCTGAACGTTATCACTTAAATTACCTATATATTCTATTTGTGATTAATCAAGCAAAGCAAATTTTACTGTATTTTTTTTATAAAATTCAACATTTACTATATAATATCTACTAACATTCTTATTTGAATAAAATTTTAATTGCTTAGATGTCATAGAGAAATTTTAAAATTTTTTAGTCATTTTAAAATTATTTAACTACTTTATAGCAGGTATAACTTAATATTCCTGTAACAATTATCTAGGGCATAACAATGTTGGTCTGCTATGTGATAAGAGACGAGCATTGTCTTCAATCAGCGCGGAGACTCCTCTCACTACCGTCGAGTAGAGACTGGCAAGAGTCTCCTGCTGGAGATACTTCTCTCAGCTGTAAGTTAAATAATCTACAAAATTTATTTCAATTTTGATTTTATATAGTACCTCCTCCTTTATAAATAAGTATAATATTTCATAACCATTTTCAAAGATTAAACTTAATAATAAAATGTTATGCCACAAATAAATCCAGTGTCCAGTAAAATAAAATTTGTGACGAAATTAACATTTTAATAGAGGAAAAAAAATGTCTTGTTCCCACACAGTGTATATAAAACAAGGGGGAGAGGTGGAAAGTAGAGGAGGTGCTGGAATAATTGAATCGACATCGTCTCCAGTATCACCGCTCGCGTCATATTGGCGAGCGCCCGGACTTGAAAGTCCTGCTAGAATGCACAGGTACATCATTATATAGTATGAAATAAAGTTATTTTTTACAAATAACCTGCGCCTAAATCTTTTAAACAACGTAACAGATTTTAATTTGGTTTTCACTAAAAGAAAGAGTAATTCAAGAGGATTTATAGTAAATGCATATTATATTTAAGCAAAGAAAAATATTATCCACGATTATTAATGTGATGTGCAGTAAGAACATATTTTTTATCCGCTTATTTATCGAAATGGGAAATAGCTAATAAGAATTCCACGAAGGTGAAGACTCAAGCATTTTACAAATTTATCTGTGTAGTTTTTTATTGATTTTATTATTTTTTGTATTTAAATATGAAATGAAAAGATCATATCATTCCAATTTAGGTAATGGCCTGATTGGCTTAATATAAAGTGTCATTTAATAAGTTTCATTCATGCTTTTGCCAAATACGGTTAAAAAGGAAACCTTAAATTTATATATATTAATTATAATGATATATTGTAATTATTCATTCATTAATCAATTATTATAGGCAATTCCATCCAAAATAATAAAACAATAACTTTTCTGTCCATACAGAAGACAGTCAACACCAGACAGTCGAGCAGATATCGTCAGATGCGTCGAATACAAAGACTCACTACTAAGTCCACTACGATACGACGGACACCACGTGACCACTACTCACGCGATATGTGATCTCATACCACATACCCCCCGAAATCCCCAAAAACCCCACATCCCCTTAAATTCCTTAAAACCACACAGCCCTCAACCCGAATACATGGCCCGGGTTTGCTTAGAACTTGGGGTCTTAAAGACCCCACCAGTCGAAACGCCATTACTAACGTGCTCAGTAGACTTCGAGCCCTACGACAAAACAATCGACACGTCAAGAGAAACTTGCACAATATGTGTACAATCTAATCCAGACGTGTCAAAAATAACTTCACCGCCAATAAAAAGTTGTTTAAAAAAAAGTAAAAAAGATTTTTCGTCGAGCATTTCCTTACCATCAATGGATGTGATGGACAAGTCTAAGTCAGATATAGAAGAAGTCAACAGAGAGTGGAATAGAGCCTACGACTCTCCGGACACAGACCGAATGTTAAACAAAATATCTGATGACCTGGATTTCCTTCTAAACAGGACCCAGGATAAAAGTACGAACTTTAGTCAAATAGAAGAAGCTCCGACTTAGGCAAAAATCTAGGATAATAGATAGTTTAATAGAAAATGGTAACAGGGGTGCGTTTGTGTACATATTATTTTTATAAAGTGATATAAAGTGTAAATTTATTATTCGTGTATATAAAGAAAATGCAGATTTATAGTCGATTGGAGAATTATCGATTCGTGGTATGTATGACGATTTGTTTTTTTTTTATAATTAAAAAATACTTAATTTATGTCTAATATGGAGCTTGTTGTGCTCAATTTTAAGTAAAGTTTAATTTTAAATTTTAAGTAAGTTTAATTTTCTCGTAAATTTATATAAATAGAACAAAAATAACCTTATTATTAATTATAATTTAAGATATTACTTTATTTATATAAAGCCTTAAGAGTAAACTAAAACTATTAAACATCTGCTATGTGTGATATATTATAAAGACGTTTCTAAATAATTTATTTATAAAATAAACTAAACTAATTAATCATAATTCATTTAAAAAAATATAGTTGCAAAATAATAATTAAAATAACTATTCGATAACATAATTTTGTTGTCGTTATATTACATTTACACATTCTTATCCATAACGCCATTGCTGCGGATTCGAATTCCGTTCAAAAGAATCTATATTTAATATAAAATTATTTTCATAATCTAATTAACTGGAATAAGAGCACGGATCCTTTATAACCCATATACAGAACAGAGTGTTCTTTCACTAGATCTCTCCGATTATCACCAAAATATAGAAAATTGTACCATATAAAACAACTACTGTATAAAAAAATTGCGACAGTTTAAGAGCTCTCTATATAGAAAATTCGTATATTTATTTTTAAGCCAATCATTTCAATGTATAAATTTAATATAAAGAAGTGAATTTCAAAATCCTTGTAAATTTTATTAAATAATACCTAGTAATTTGTAAATAACTTACTTTTAAGATTTTTTTTTAAGCTAAATATTTTTTAAGTATTATTTTATTCTACGAAGGCTCTCATGTTTTAGTTTCTTTTTTTTCTATATTTACATTTTTAATATCTGTTTTAAAATTTTTAACCTTTTTAATAGTAATTCACTTTCATTTTAACTTTTTCAAATGCTAGTCAAATTGTATTTACACGCAATAGTTGACCGCTATGATATTTTAGTTCAAATTTACAGAATACATATACAGAATCTATGTAGAATAAATATTTATATTATATCTGTTATTAAGTTTGATATATTTTCTTTATAAAACGAGTATAAATAACGTGACCAAACGTACCGTTTCGAACGGAATTGTCCTGCTTTTCGCTCTTATAAATGACCCGGTTTTTGAAATGGCACGTAAATTTGGTCGGTTGAATCACGTTTGGTCGTACTTGAAAAAACCAAAAGCATGGTACACGCAAAATGAAAATAAACATGACAAAATCAAATGTCACTTTTTTAACATTTAGTTAAAAATATGTAATTAAATTGCAAATTATCAAAACCAATGTCTCGTTTTGAGCCAAACAAAGCATGGTCACGTTAAGTATAACTAACAATAAACAGTATTAGAGTACAAAATAATTTATTTAGTTTTACATTTTAAAATGACAAATTAGATAAATATATTCATATATTATGAAACTTGTGACGAATATTGTATTTCTATAAAAGTCTAAATGGAAAGCAAAATTAAGGAATCAGACAAAATATAATGTTGAAATAATGTAATTACTGGAAACTTTTTAAATTTGTTATTGAAAATGTTAAATATAAATAAATGAACAAATACCTACATGTCAGAATTAAGAAGCAATATTCGTGAAAAGTATATTTTATTTTCGTTTAAATGATAATAACATACGACAAGAAGTATTATAAAAGTTACCAACGCTCTATTCATAAATAATAAGTAGTATTTTTTTTATTTTTACCTTTCAGTATACGATTAATTTTAGTTTAATAAACTTTAAGTTTTTTGTTAAATAATAATAGTGTTAAATTTGTCCAAACTGATGTTTATAATCGGTATTAAATGTAAATAAAATGTGTAAATATGTTAGAAACGATTCTAAGCGAATTATGTATACATTTTGAGTTAGATCAAGTACAATATATTTTTTATTTACAATTAAATACAATTTTTTACTATTTACTTTGATTGTTTCATTTCAATTTACTTTCCTACTTATTCCTATTTTTATCAAACTATTATATAGCTATATCTGCCATCAGTTACCCAATTTACAAAAATATTTATTTTAATATATTATTTGATTTATAAAATAATTAAAACCTATTTATATTAAAACTATAAATATAAGTACTATTCATATTTTATATTACTTGCGTTCGATCGCAAATCAAGTGCGTCGGTGCATGAAAAGTTAATTTACAGAGAAAAAAAAGACAATTTTGTAATATTAATAATAATTATATATATTATAACGCAAAAAGTAGATATTGAAACACTTATTCAGTTCCTATAGCTATATTTCTTGTTCTATTCACTGTACTGCTCACTCCAACTAAAACATTTTCCCGCCCAAATTTGACATTATAAGCGCGCGTCACTCCTTTCCCGCCAAGCCCCTCCCCGACCGCTCGGCGACAGCGTACCCGAGAATTGCCGACAAGCGACGGGTGGCGCGTAACTATATATATATTAGCACCTCCAGAATTCGGCGGAAAATGAGGAATGGAGTGTCTTAACACTAGATCCCCTCTATCTACTTTGGTGATTTTTAATAATCAGCTTCACGCTGTATCCCGCACACAGCAGGGTAGGCAGAGGGAACCTAGTGTTAAGACACTCCCGTTCCCCACTTTCTGCCGAATTCTGGAGGCATTGCGTGTGGAGTGGCAGAACTAAACGCCGCGCTTAACCTCGACACCAGAGCGAAGAAATGAAAATATAAATTTAAGTAAATATTTCATGTCCTCGAGTGAGGATCGAACCCACAACCAGTCGGTTTCACAGTCACGCCTCGTGCGGCTGCGCCACGACCGGCCTCATGAAAGTGATTGATTATTCTATTTTATAAATCTTATATAAGAAAAGTTAATGATCTAAGGAGTATTTTCTAGGATATATTTAGCACGCCATTAGACATAATTTAGTTATCAAACACAATAAATTTCTACTATAGAATGAAACAAAAAAAAAAATAATAATATAGAATATATTACATATAAAATAAATATTTACTATTAAAATATAACAAAATGTAATACATTTTTTTCATTTATTATACTCGTCGACTCGCTAGTCTGAGCGGGCCGCGGGAAATATTATTGAATAATACGTTCTAAACTGGTAAAACTACCTCATTCATAAGCCGATTGAAATAAAATAAACAATATTAAGGAGAGCTTGCCAAAACACAATAGTGAAAATTGCAAATAAGTCGGTTAAGCCGTTTCTGAGATTGCAATCTGAATGGGCACCAAACAAACAGACAAAAATTAAAAAATTGTTTTTTGTTCTATTACGTTATTAATTTTCATGTTTTCATTCGCATTCGCTCTGGTACCAAGGCAAAAGCCCGGCGTTGAGTTCCACCAGTCAACACACCGTGCCTTTTTGAGGCGGAATCGGCGGAATGTGGGGAACGGAGTGTCTTTACACTAGGTTTACCTTGCTGTATGCGGGATACAAATACATAAAACATATTTAAATTAATTCTGTTTGCAAATAGCATCATTCTACGCATTGATTATGTTATACATAGTATGAGATTTATAAATTCAAATAAAAATCAGGGAGAATGTTTATATTTCTGATAGGTGTTTTCTCAGTCCGCTTAGATAATTTTGCTAGCGTTGGATTTCGCATATAATATTTTGTATATTATTTAAGAGTGTTATGGCCTTATGCTTACTCTGTAAAATGGTCACGATGATCTCTATGACGTGGCGCTGAGTCTCTTCTGCATACTCTGCTATATTCAGGATATAGCGTCAAGCAGAAAAAAAATATTTTCGCTGTATAAACGCGAATTGGTCTCATGCAACCTTGTAAAGTTCAATGGAGATACAAAACATTAAATACCTAATAACTCGTCTAACAGAGATTTACATAAGAAAAAGTTATCTGAAAAAGAAAAATATTAAATTATAAATTGTAATTGCTGTTGGGTGTGTAAGATACACACGCTTGCTTCGTTTTTGAAATTCAAATATTGAGTATTTGATCTTGAAAACAAAATAAATTTTATATATAAAAACTACAGAAGGGGCGGATTTCTTTCTTGGGTAGTAGGTTCGATCCGCGCTCCGATGAATGAATTATTTTAATTTCCTCGCTCTTCCGTCTTCTAACGCAAAGCGCAGCGATGAGTTGCATCACTCAACACACAGCGGAGTGTCCTGACACTTGTTAGGTTAAATTAGGTTTGTCTATCTTACTTAACGTTAAAATAAAAAAAATACCAATATTTTTTTCATATACATCTCATACATACATATTGCATACAAGTATAATTTACATAAAATCGTTTTCAAGTTCTTTAAAGTTCATATTGAATAAAAAGAGGTCCTCACTTACATAAAATTGAAATGAGGAAAGATGTAAATAAATAAAATCAGTGTAGGCTCTTGAGTAGGGATCTCACTTCTCATCGCTCAAGTGAATTGCTCGCTTTTTAAGTGATTTAAATCTGATTTCTATAATGGATTCGTTAATGTTTTTACTGAAACTATAAATATAATAGAAGCTTAATTGGTTCTATCGTATGTATGCATTTATGCAGATATTTATAACATTTATGATAATTGACAGCTATATTTTACTTTTTCTCTTTCTCTCTCTGTAGTCGATGCTTCATATCTGAGGATCGTGGTCAGCATCAAGGTTCCATTTGAAGTGGATAATCAGCCTCCACCAGCTTCTGTTCAGCGCGTGTTTTACAACCGTGTAGTTTATATTTTCATACCTATATACGCATATACATAGAGGCCATAGAGGTTCGATTCCTACTCGAGGAAAAGAAATATTTAATATTTTCATTTCTTCGCTCTGGTAACGAGGCTAAGTGCGGTGTTGAATTCCGTCACTTAACACGCATTGCCTCTAGAATTTACTGAAAAATGTCTTAATGGGAACGGAGTGACTTTGACTCTAGTTGCTAAGGTCCTTCTGCCACCGCTGCTATGTGCGGGTAGGCAGATGGAACCTTGGAAACTAGTGTTACGAAAAGCTAAAAAAAATTATAAAATAAAATAAATATAAGTGTAATAACCAAAACATCCGGCCCTGGCGGGGTTTTTTGTAACCAAGTGACGGACAGGATGTACGCCTAAAGGTATCCGTCACGCCTTCTTATAACAAAAACAAGATAATACCGTGCAAAACGCGAAACAACGTTTCCGACTACCCGTCACCGACAGACAATCTGTTCATATTAATTTATTCTAAAGCTTATTTTTATTACGAAATTTAGATATATTTACATGAAAGTTACTTAAAAAAAAGTAAGCTTCCCGATGTATTCCGTACACGGCAGGACGGAGCAGGCACGGAACTTAGTGTTAAGACACTCCGTTCTAAATTTTCCGACGAATTCTTGAGCCATTGTTAAGTGTCCGTTTTAAGAGGCGGAACTCAACGTCGCGTTTGCCTCATATAAATTTAAATAAATATTTAATTTCTTCGAGTGGGGATCGAACCCACAACCATCCGCGATTACAAGCACACGCTTGTACCCCTGTGACGCGACTGGCCTTATAAAACTTACTTGGTATTTTACGATATATTTTGCGTCCTTTGTGTCTTTTCTATTGTTGAAATTTATAAAAAACTGAACCATACTCCAACTTTGCTACACAAGTTTAAAACTGGAGAACTTTGAAAAAAGCCTGAAATTTTTCCTGTATTAAAAAAAAACTATAATATATAAATGACTATAGAATATTTTTCAACATAGTATGACAGCTATATCAATTAGTTAATAAATATCTTTTCCAGAATATATGACTATACTGATTGACACACTACTTGTAAATATTTGTATGTATTTGATCCCGTCTGATTAGTGATATTATTTAAAATTATTTTCATTTCCTACTTCTGGAAGATAAAGCGTTGTTAAGATTCGCAATTCAACACAAAATATCTTAAAAATTGGGCAGAAAATTGAAAGTGAGCTAACTAGGCTCCTAAATCCTACCTTACCATGCGGGAAAAAAATCTTCTCTTATCTTATAGTTTGTAATATTATAAGACGCACCTGCTCTAAAACATCTGCTCAAAAACATGCCTAAAATGTGTTAGGCCACTTATTTAGAAATACGAATTACAAACCGGTTTTTAAGATTTATTATACCACAACAAACGATAAGTGCTTAGAACGTACGTACATACATATATCTTGTCGTGGCCTTATAAAATAAGGAATAAGGATCAAAAGCGGATATAACGTTACAGGTATGGGAGAAGTGGCATGAAAGAGCCAGGTTTTGAAAGAGCCACCTGCAATATTATAGTAGTTTAGGAACGGACTCGATAGAATATTTTATTTTTAAATGGCAACACTGATTTCCCATCACCCACAAAAAAATTACACATCTTCGGAACCAACGGACGCCGATATGTCGAGTTGAAGTTTTTGGCACTCAAAACTAACTTTTTTACCTCATTTGAGTTGTTTTTTAGTATTTCATTGCAAACAAATATAGGTACTTGGATTGTGGATCGAGTTTATGTATATATTTGGCCTTGTAACTGGATTAAAACTGAATTTCAAAAGTTTTGATATCGTTGTGATTTTGAAGGTTATATTTTTTTAAAGAATAGGTTATGAAAGAGCCGGGTGGATGGGCCTTGAAAGAGATGGCTCTTTCATAACCGGCTCTTTCATGATCCCGAATTAGATTTTTTTAAATTAATTATAATTATAATAAAT
>JAATLQ010008621.1:0-39076 GCA_013421005.1 Heliconius erato x Heliconius himera | reverse complement strand
GATGTCCCACTAGGACCAGGCCGCACGGTTGTATCTTCATTCATTCTAAAATCAATTCAATTCTAACGGACAACCCGTTAGAATTCTATATTAAAAAAGGTACATTCGTCCTACAATACCCGAAACCGCAGTGACAGACCCGTAGGAAAAAGATAAAATAGAAAATGGTACGAAACTAATCACCTTACACAAGAGCAATTGAACTGAATTTATTATATTACCCTTTATAAAAATAGCACATTAAAAATTATCTAAAAATGATTATTTTTTATTTTCAATACGAGGGTAAGTATAAAAGCACAAAGCAAAATTATAATGTTAATAAACCAAAAAACTATTAATACAATAGATTACGAACGGCAACGCCGTTAATATAATCATTACTCTTCTTTATAACCGAGAAAATAAAATTCTGTACTTACGAATACAATGAATTCCTATTGTAGACACTTACACTTTTTCCGTATTTTGTACTTAAAATGAACACCTCACTAACGAAAAAAGCGGCTTACAGTAAGAATTACTAATGTGACCGCCTCTGGCGGGAATTGAAACGCCAATGAATAAATTATTGGAGTCACATAACTCACTGCCTCCGGTGGCGCTAGCGTCTACGTCATAATAATGGCAGCACTGCAGCAATATGGAAGGGGAAGCTTGCCACTAGCGACAAAAAGGGAAATGAACGCTACTCTCATTATTTAGGCTTCGATTAACGGTACAGTACTGTTTAATATAATATTTTTTTATTGTATTTGAGTATTATGTAAATAACCACATGCACTTGCAAAAACATATCACAACACATTTAATTTTAATTCTTTTAAATATTTATTTTACTTTGATGATATTAATAATGTAGCTGGTTTTGTTTAGTTTTTTTTTTATTAATATTTTAATATGATTACGTTTACTTATATTTTTTTTATTAAAATTAGTTAGATATTTTCAAAAACAATTTTATAAATATATCTCATAAGCATTCGTATAGTTCAAGCGGGCGAAGCCGCGTCCGGGTCCACTAGTATATATATATATATATATATATATATATATATATATATATATATATATATATATATATATATATATATATATATATATATATATATATCTATATATATGTATATATAAAACAATGATGTGAAAATAAATTATGTTATAATTATTATTCTCATTAATTAATTTATCTACTGTATAAAACTGTCATATATTTAAATAATACATATATTTAAATAATTTTGCGGACCTTTTGGCGCCCCTGTGTGGCAATACAGGGGCGCCAAAAGGTCCGCAATATTATTTAAATATATGTATTTAATTCAATATATACACATATTTAGAAGTTTTAATATGTTATGAACATGGTTAGTAAACGCAAAAAAGATCTTTTTGTAGATTTATCTTAGCAAGAAATAATTTCTTACCAAGAAATAACTACTTATTTAGAAAACGTATAAAATTTGAACGTAGGGGGACTCGAACCCGCGCCTTTCTAAATAAGTATTTTTCTTTCCTAAGTGTAGATTAACACTATAAAAATGTTTAAAATAAGAAATAACTAACTCATTGGACTTTTTTCTTCCTATTTTGTTAGTGTTACGTAATATATACTTTGATATATTATTATTTGATTGCAAATAAGTGCCGCTGAGTTTCTTGCGCCGGTTCTTCTCAGGTCTGAGGTATTAACTTTAGTGAACTGGTGGTAAATTATTTGACGTTAAAAAAATGAAGCATGAAACTTCTTATTTTGAATAAAATTATTTGACTTTGACTTTGATAAGTTAATTTATGCAGTAACTCGGGTCCTCCATTCACATTACTATACCACTCCTCAATTTTTTTCTCGAACTTGAAGTTAATGCTGTTAACGCTACTGGCTTTTACAGCGACACCGGGTAAGTAGAGAACGGGGTACTCTGCCCCTGAAATAATTGCAAACGGTATGTGGTAGCTTGTGAGGATGTTGACGGCGGAAAGCGCGTCCCCTGCAGGACTCGAACCTTGGCCGGCCGTCGAAAGGACTGGGAATTAAACCTATTCTAAGCAAACCAGCCACAACGTGAAGACGCGACTGGGGATAAATTTCATGCCAATCGGTAGTAGTAGCGAGGCATATCAAATTTGGGCCGAGGCACTGGTTATTAAGGATCCGAAGGCCTCAAAGAGGAAGTATAACCGAACCTTTAGGTTTTTCAAGTGGCAAAATGCCAGAGCAAGGTCCGAGCATGTCGCCAAAATCGGCAAGAAGCTTGAGAGCTACCTATCCGGATCTCATTAGTTTTGGGCGCTCCGCTTCCGCCATTACGCACAGGAAATGACACCCTGATCCATACGGCGAAAGAGAAATCTGATCTACTGGGCGTCCTCTTTGCCTCGAACTCAGCTTTAGATGACCAAGCAACAACTAAACTCAATCACTCAATGCCTAAGTTCAACCAAAAAGCTGTTAGGGGAGCTCTGTCTTCTTTGGACATCCACAATTCGAGCGGGCCAGATGGCATCTCTCTTTTAGTGCTCCGTTCATGTGCTCCTGAGCTGACACCGGTACTAACGCATTTGTTTCGGCACTCTTACTCAATCGGCATAGTACCAGACTCATGAAAGAGCGCTCGTATCCACCCAATTCCGAAGAAAGGCGATGGTTCCTAGAAATATAGTAGAACTATTAGAAAAAAATTCAGAGGAGACTACTACTACAGAAGTGGATCTACAATTCTGTTGCAAAACATATTAACTTTTAGTTTCTAGTACTTTAGTTCATTTCTGGTATGAAATTTTAAGGAGGATTGGTCGTGTGCTGCTCAGATCCTAAAATTAATTTTAGAGAATTTTTACATGATCTTGAATCACTAGCGGCTGACCTAGCTGAAATTCGAGAGAAAGTGTGGATTAACACTTTAAAAATGTTTAAAATAAGAAATAACTAACTCATTGAACTTTTTTCTTCCTATTTTGTTAGTGTTACGTAACATATACTTTGATATATTATTATTTGATTGCAAATATGTCCCGCTGAGTTTCTTGCGCCGGTTCTTCTCAGGTCTGCAATAGAGAAAGCGAAGCCTCTTTGCGAAATAGGATATTCATACAACAATACGTGTAAGAAGAGATGTGAGAAGAATTGGCTAGAGATGTTGGTCTTTTTGCAGAAAATCTCTAACCAATTCTCCCTTTTCGTGTTATGTAAAGGTCGTCTTGGTCGTCTCCAATAGGAAATATATTGACGATTTACACGGTTAAGTGACCTTAACCTTAACCTTTGCTGCCGGTGTCGTTCATTATAGTTTTCTCAAATCTGGCGAGATGACAGACGACTTTTGTGGGCAATTGCAAACACTGATGGGAAAGCTAGCTGCTAAACAACCGAGGCTGGATTTTTAAATGTTCCAGATTCCGTATAAGTTAATTTAACATTACCAATAATTAACGATGATTTTAATATCATAAATGATTTATGCTGAAAAACTGAAAATAATAACGAATAATTTGCTTCCAGTAACTCAAAAGATGCACATCTTTATTAATTGATTATAAATACAAAAAGCCCAGTCAAGGGAAGGCTGGGCATCTTTGGAGGAGGCCTTCACCTGTACAAGGGTTCTTGCCTAATACTCATACTTCAATATGTACATCAAATCATATATATATACATAAATAAACAAAACTAATTAAAAAATTGGAGGAATTTAAAATTTTGGAGGAGGCCTTCACCTGTACAAGGGTTCTTGCCTAATACTCATACTTCAATATGTACATCAAATCATATATATATACATAAATAAACAAAACTAATTAAATAGAAAATAAATAGCTTAATTTAAAAACAATAAAAAAAAAGTTAATAAATGGAAAATATAACAAAAATAATTATAATAATAAATATATGATTAAGTAAAGTAAACGCTAATAATAATAATACTAACACTAACCGTAAAACTTGTTTATTTATTCTATGAAATGTAACTACTAACTGAAGAAGCAAGAAATAAAAGGCTTTTTATTTATTATACCCCATATAATCAAATACGAAGCATATTGTCCGATAACTGTAATAGTTATTACAATAATTGTTATAATTTTAATTTATTAATATACGTAAAATATTTTAAGCAAAATTGTGTGCCTTGCAGCAGTCGCTTTATTTTCTTTTCTAAATCCCCGATAAATTTTCAAAAACCATTAAAAGATGATAATGAAAACAACAATACAATACTGGTTAAATAAAATTCTAATGCTTCAATAAGAATCACATTATAAATAAAATGAATACGTAATTCGACAACTTCGAAATATTCGTAGTACATAAACTCCCGATTTATCGAGCTTACTAAATCTGTAATATAATTCACACGTGCGTGGCTGACTAAGAGTCCTATTTTAATTGTTTAAAGTCATTAAATATTCTTCTTCAATTGTTAAATCTTTTTTAAAAAAATATTCGTGTGGAGCCCTATTATAGGGTTCCACAAGGGTCTTTATAAATAAGTACTGGAAATAAATCTGTTGGTTATTCTTCAACATCCGTCCCTAAATTACAAATATTATATTTTTTTTAATATTTTCAATTTAGGGAAACAACTTCTCAACAGATTTGTTATATAAAATAAAAATTAATAAAATATATCATTATAAGATTTATTTTCAAATTTCAGTTCCAGTGTGGAAGAAACATAGGAAGTTAATAAATCCTGCTTTCAATCAACAAATTCTAGATAGTTTTATGGGCATATTTAATGGTCAAGGGAAGCGGATGGTACATAATATTCAAGTGGAAGTCGATAAGGAACCTTTCGATCACTCATATTATGTACGACAAATATTTATGGAGACTATTTGCTGTAAGCTTTATTATGTTACATTTATTTATTTCCTTTCTTTAGAACTTATGTCTCTCAATGGTATGCCTACTAAGAAATTATGTGCAAATCCAGCTACATCTGTTTAATAGAAATCAGCTTCACGCTGTATCCTGCACACAGCAGGGTAGGCAGAGGGAACCTCGTGTTAAGACACTCTGTTCCCCACTTTCCGCCGAATTCTGGAGGAATTGCGTGTTGAGTGGCGGAACTCAACACCGCGCTTTGCCTCGACACCAGAGCGAAGAAATGAAAATATGAATGTAAATGAATATTTCACTTCCTCGAGTGGGGCTCGAACCCACAATCAGTCGATTTTACAGTCACACTTTGTGCCTCGGCCTGTTTAATTTCTACTGGTAAATTAAAAAAAATTGTTGACGAAGTAGTTTATATTTAACAATTTTTTTTAGTAACAGCAATCGATAATGCCATCACCGAGGAAGAAGCTAACAAATATGTGGAGTCATTTGAAGCCTATCTTAACCTAAATATATCAAGATTTCTAAAACTATGGCTCCATTGTAATTTAATTTACAATTTTAGCAATCTTAAGAAGCAACTGGATGAATGCAGTAAATTTCTCATAGATTTATCAGATTCGGTTCGTTTTTTTTTATTTAAAATGGTAACATAGTTTCCTTCCTCAGTTCAAATATAGATTGTTTTTATAAATTATTTTAATATTGAATTCAATGTTGATCTTTTTAGTTACACTTTCCTCATTATTATATATTCTTATTGAATTTTGTAGGTGCTTAAGAAAAAAAGGTCTTTACGGGCTAAAAATCAATATGAAACCAATAATGACAATACAAGTAAGTTAGTAACTAAGTAACTACTTAGTTTTACTCTCCCTTCGCTCCGCCCGCTGTAATCATAAAAAAATCTTTCTTCAACGAAAGACTAATGCCTGCTACATACGTAAGGACCAGACTTCTTTACGATTTCAACCTATGCAGATATATCAAACGTTCATGCCTCCACGCGACTCCGCAATCGTCTCCACAGAAGCCCGGCAGGAAACACATCACCCACTATGGGAATGATGACACATTTGCGATACTATGCCTGGTTTAGCAATTTTCCCATACATTTTTTTTATATTTCATTACTTCGAGTGGGAATCGAACCTACAAACTGACGCGTATACAGTCGCATGCTTGTGGTCCTGCGCTAAAATTAATAAAGACTACTGTATCAAATGAGTTGAAATTCGCCCAAAAAAATTGGCATCATTATTTGAGGATGAGGATGACGGACGGACGGACAGACGAACGAACAAACAAACAAGTAAACAAACTCTTCTGATTTTTTATATTGGTATGGATAGAATTTTAATTTGTCAAATTATTCGCCTCTTCCACATTTTGCGGAAATGATAATATAAATATGTCAACTGTTTTTGGCCTACTTTAATGTGGAAATATAATTTCATAGTTGTGTAAATTTAAAACTTAGTCAAATGAATATTATTTTATATGTGTAAAAAAAAAATTCTTCTTCTATAAACTTTCTATTAACATCAAGATATTTCACACAGATAAAAATATTAAAGTTTTTATCGACTTAATGATGGACATGGACAATGGCTCTCTCACTGATAAGGAGATAAGGGATGAATTAAATACCATAATTATGGCTGGACACGACACCTCAGCTAATGTTATAGTCTTCATATTATTATTGATAGGTTCATATCCCGAAGTGCAAGAACGTGTATATGAAGAGTAAGTATTTACTATATTTTTTAATTATTTTATTACCTTAATATATTCCGTATTTCTTAAAAACTAAGAATATATACTATCTGTCAGTGTGTTGTTGATTTTCTACTCATTTAATAAATATATGTTGGTCTAATCAGTGATTCACTTACCTAGGTACTATAACAAGTATAAAAGCTGCTCTTTTGTTTTTACAATTTATTCTCTTATAAAAGCATTCAGCTAAGGCAACATTTAATTATTTATTATAGTATAGTGGGACTTATGATTCTACATAAGTCCCGCTATACTATAATAAATAATTAAATATTGCCAGACGCAGGCATAAAATTAAATATAGCAACTAGAACATGCTTCCTATCATCCAGATTTTTTCTTTTGTATTCTGTTATATCACTTTGTTGATAGGAAGCGTAAAAATATAACTACAATAAATAGAATTTAATTCTTACAATTTTGTTCTTAAGCCTGGTTAAGGTATGAGTTTCTATCATCATTGTCTCTCAAGTGCACTGTCTGTCATCGTTTAGAAGGGTACCGAGTTCAGGACTTCAGGACGGCTGTTATGGACAGCTATTCCTAATATAACTTGTAAAACAGGAAAACGACACAACAGTATCAAACAACTTTTCTTATTTAGAAACCGTATAATTTTTTTTTCCTAAATGTGGAATAACACTTTAAAAAAGAATATATTTGTCAGCTTCACTTATTTATTTATTTTTTGTATTTGTACTTTTTTTCCCGACTGCTAAGGAAGGGTTATGTTTTTCGCGCGTATCTTGTATATATGTAATATTCTTTATTACCTCGTATCTCCAGAACCGCTGAACGGATTTACGTATTTGAGGTATCGTTAGATTCGTATTAGCAGCCCAAGTGTTCTTAGATTGGTGACGTTAATAAAAAAAAATCATGGCGGCTGTGGTACGCCATTGGGCTTAGTGAAAAAAAATTTCGTTACGTATACTACAATATGGGTATCAAATTCAAGAGCATAATTTCAGGATTTCAAAAAGGTATATCATAATTATCATTACCATAATAAATTCTAACAAAAAAATAAAAAATAAAAAAATATTTGTAAAAACAAAAACCCCGACTGCATCAAACTAAAAAGAAAATAAATAAGCCCAATAATTTATTAGGATTAACAGTCGGGACCTATAAGTAATTCTTCAATCAATAAAATCTTTACCAATCCCGCATAATTTAAAGAGGTCCCGACTGTTAATCCTAATAAATTATTGGGCTTATTTATTTTCTTTTTAGTTTGATGCAGTCGGGGTTTTTGTTTTTACAAATATTTTTTTATTATTAAAATATAACGTAAACGTATATGTATACCGCCCCAAGTAACGTAATTATTAATCAATAATATTTCAAAATTAACAGGTTAACTATATTTCTTAGAGTTATCAAAACTATTTGTAAAGCGCGGCGTTGCACCACGCTATGCCTCCAGAACTCGGCGGAAAGTGGGGAACGTAGTGTCTTAACACTATTTATTTATTTGTAAAACTATAGACTATAGGTATAACTACTTGTTCTCTATAAAAGAAGTGTGCTAAAAAGGATTTAACACAGGAATATATGTACTCGCATATATAAACATTATATCTAAACTATAAACAACAAAAACCCTAAAGTCGGATGATTCTTAATTTTTCGTAAGGCTGGTCCTTAGAAATTTAGGACTATAGGATAGTATATATATTATAGGATAGTGTTTTAATCATTTTTAAAATAATACAGAATAAAAGAAGTAGTGCAAGATAGAGATGTGGAAAAGCACGATTTGTCAAGACTGGTATACTTAGAAGCTGTCATCAAAGAAACTATGCGATATTACGTAATGGCTCCGTTTGTTGGCAGATACATCGATAGGGAGGTTCAATTGAGTAAGAATAATATTATTTTAGCTTTATATAATAAAAGAAAAGAGTAAAATAGAATAGTAAAAGAATATTTTTGTTTATTCTTATAGTTTATTCTTATTTTTCTTAAATACCTCAGTTTATGCACGTCAAAGTTACAGTCGGCGAGGCTTAAGCTAAGATTTGAATTTGTGTGAGTGATTGAAAGTTAGCAGATATAATAATAGGTAAGGGAAGGGAGATCAGCAATGACAAAATATCATTAATTATCATTTAGCTTTGAATTTAACGAAATAAATAAACATCCCCATCAAAAATCTCCACTGTGCCCAAGAGTAGGAGCAGTATGATGTATCTTATTCTGAGCAGTAGTAGATTAGATTTCCAAGACAAGCTGTATTGCTGTTAGCAAAGTCCACATAATTGACAAATATTTAAAGCTGCAAAGACTTAAAATAAGTACACGTCATTTTTTAATTTAATACATAAGGTATTTTACAATAAGTCTAATGAGAAAAAACTTCGCCCTTGGCCCTCCTTCTACAAAACTAATAATATTTATAATACAAGTGTTTCAAACGAGGAATTAGAATTTGCAAATGATATGTGTATATTTCAATAGGCATTTCAAAAACGAAAAACTACTTTATTGAAATTATGTAGATATATGTAAAACATAGTGTATACTCATGAATTTCTAATAACAAAACTATTAATGAAATATTATAACTAATAACATATTTTTATATTCCAGAGAAGTGCACTTTAAGACCAGGTCATAATTGCCTATTGATGTTACACGCAGTGCATCGCAATCCCTTGTGGGGACCAGATGTAAATGAGTTTAAGCCAGAGAGATGGTTAGATCCTGAAAGAATGCCTAAAAATCCAAATTTATTCGTTGGTTTTAGTATTGGAAAACGTAATTGTATAGGTAATACTCATCTTAAATGAAGGTTTTAAGGTTAGGTGACCTCATAAAGATTTTTTTACGTCATTATTTTATTATTAAGACCCTTTTTAATGGTACATCTATAAGCAATCGTCGTAAGTCGCAAGCGTATCAACAAATACAAATCAAGCAAAAGTGTAAACGAGGTGGTCGGCTTGGCAGTGGCGTAGCTAGTGTATTTGCTGCCTGGTGCAGCTTAGGACTTGATGCCCTTAAAAATGGTCAAAATAATTTCAATTTCAAAACACAGTAGAGTAGATATTTACATTTTTATAGCATCAAAACTATAGTAACTATATATAAGTCTAATCTTATGTTATAGATTTTGGTAAAAATTATTACAAAAATTTTAAAACGGACAATTGTACCGACTAGTTCATATTCGATTGACATGATAGCGAGATTGTATTTTTTGATTTTCATCCTCTCATATTTCTTGTAAATTTCGTCGATTCTAAATTGATCGTAGACTTTAATGCCCGGTGCGAATGCACCGCTCGCACTCCCAAGTAAATTAAAATTCAAACGTTTATAAGTTTATAAAACCTTGAAACCTGAATTGCTAAGTTACTCCAAGTATGTAACATAAGACTGGTCCTGCTCAGAAAGGAAGGGCGCCCCGCGGACTCGCCGTCTGCTTATCGGCCCATAGTGCTGCTCGACGAGACTGATTTTATTTAAACAAGAGTCAAAGCATTTTTGCTTAAAATTCATCTCTCTTCGCCGCTCATAATTCTATATTAACTGTTTTTTTTTTCAGGAAAAACCTACGCTATGATGTCAATGAAAGTTTTACTTTGTCATCTACTACGGCGATACAAACTACACGCGGATCACACTAAATTAGTGTTGAAATTGGATGTGCTTCTAAAACCTGTCAGCGGTCATTTCATTACTATTAAAGATAGATTAAAATATAAATAAATTGTATGGTTTTTTTTTTAATTTGATTTTTCTTCTCTGAATCTAAATCAGCCGCCGTTGATAATAAAATATTGACGTTTTACCTGTAATTAAAACGTTTATTAAACATACTTACCTTAATCGAAGCCTAAATAATGAGAGAGTAGCGTTCATTTCCCTTTTTGTCGCTAGTGGCAAGCTTCCTCTTCCATATTGCTGCAGTGCTGCCATTATTATGACGTAGACGCTAGCGCCACCGGAGGCAGTGAGTTACGTGACTCCAATAATTTATTCATTAAGTTTCAATGCCACCAGGCAGTTATATAAACGTTTTAATAACAGGTAAAACGTCAATATTAAACAGTACTGTACCGTTAATCGAAGCCTAAATAATGAGAGACGTGTTTATTATCGCTTGGTGGCGCTAGGAAACGCCAATGTGATAGAGTTATGTATATAAATTTATAAGATGAATTGTAAATAAAGAAAAATAAATTGGATAAATAAAACCACTCATATTTGCACATCAAGATATTATATTGTGATAGAAAAATCACATCAATACACCATAATCATCTTTTGTATGACTATAACAGATGCAATAATTGTTAATAAAATAATCAAAGAAATATTATTAGGTAAATGTCAGACGTCAACAGGAACAAAATTAGATGCAATACGAACAGATGGAGAACTAATTGATACAGGAATAATCTCCCTTCTATAAAATTTAGTAAATGTATTAGCTGATTTGCAATTTGCCTTAGCCAGAATGTCATCTAATTGACAATTTTCTACCCATCTTTTCGAAGCTACAGCCGATCTGAAACTACCTGGTGTTGCTTTAATGCCTGCTTCTATTAGCACTTTTTTAACCCAACCACTAATTATTGTGCGAGTTGCAGGCCTAGCTCTTCCAGTGACTGTAACAAACAAATTGTCTACTTTGGCTAAATTGCGCCTGGACTCAGATAAATTTATTAAGAGTTTCACCCAGTATACAGGACACAATAAAACATTATCTGGGTTACATAAAAGTTTCCACCCTGACTGTTGATGTTTGGCTGAATCTGTCTTAGAACCAAATATAGGTCTTAAAACTATATGTTGATCTTCAATTTTACAATAATCTGCTGACACTCTGAGTAGAGTAAGGTCATGCGTGCGTCTGCCAGAACATAGCAACAAGAGAACCGCAGTATGTTTTGAAACTTCGAATAAACTAGTAGTATTGGGTTTCTTCGCTAACAGAAATTCTACTAGGATATCCGTATCCCAAATCGGAGGCTTTGCGAGTTTAGGCTTTACTAAGGCAATGGATTTTAGAATTTGCTTAACGAGAATGTCAGAACTTAACTTTTCTTTATTAGGCTCTGCAAACGTGGCAATTACAGATTTATGAACTAATATCGTACTTAAAGATAAATTCTCCTTTTGATTTAAATCAGCTAAAAATTTTGCCACAGAGGAGCCGTCGGGATGAAAGGGATCTACCTTTTCTCTTTCAGACCAGGAAACCCATCGATTCCACGACGGTCTATAAGTTTTCAATGTTGACTCACGCCAACTTGACGATAACAGAGATTTTTGTGACTCTGACCAACCAGTCATTTTCTGATGCCACCCTCGCATCTCCATACCTCTAGTATCATTTTCTCTGCATGAGACGGCAGGTGACCCGTCGCTATATCTATAAGATTTTCCTCCAAGTTCCTGATCGTGAAAGGTGGGCTCAGAGCTCGACTTTTGAGGTCTGGTCTCCAGTAAACATTCTCCCAACGAGGTACTATTAATAGAAATATTCCTCTGGCTCTGTGGAGGCACGTCAGTACTCTCGGGATGAGATGTGGCGGGGGGAAGACCCAAGCGTTCTGAAAATCCCATTGGAGACTCAGCGCATCGTGAAAAATTGCATTCATGTCTGTTCTGTCCAATGTGCAGTAAGCTGGGACAACATGAGCACATTTTCTGAAAATGATTTGGGTTATCCCCGGCAGAAAATGCCATTCTGGAGGGGACCTGTTCCGAGATAGCCGATCTGCATGGGTATTGTAATTTCCTGGGATATGGTATATTGAAAGGTGTATGTCGTAACGATCTAGAAAAGTAAATACTTTCATTGTTAAACTTGTCAGCGATTTGGATTTGGTGCCCCCTTCGTTTCTTAGATAGCCCACAACCGTTCGGTTGTCGCACTGAATCAGCAGAGCACTCGATACAAGCAACCGGAAACTCCGTTGTAAGGCATACAGTATGGCCAGCATCTCCTTTTGATTGCTGTGAAGCTTTTGTTGAGCCGAGGTCCATGTGCCCTGAATACGATCGTTGTCTAGCATTGCACCCCATCCTATGTCGCTCGCATCTCGACAATGCGTCGGTAACTGCAATTGTGACGCCACCAATCGAGTTCTTCTCTGCATGACAGAGTTAGGGTGGCAGATGAAGGGGCATCCAGTTTTAAGAGTTTGTTGGCTAGAGTTTGTAACGCCCGATAGTGAAGATGACCCCTTTTTACAACAAAACTGGCAAAGTTCATAAAGCCTATTAATGTTTGAAGGTCTCTTAACGCTATTTTTCGTTTGACCTGTAACGCCCTTACAAGTGATTGAAGTTTTATAATTGATCTCATCGGTAAGTATTTTTGATTTTGCCAAGGGTCCCAAACTACACCTAGGTACTCCAGGGCCCTCCGAGGTACGACTATCGACTTTTCTCTGTTTATTACCCAGCCCAGATGGGTGAGTGTATCTACCACAATGGTGGCATGCTGCTGCAATTTGACTGGATCTTGGTTGACCAAGAGGAAATCGTCGAGGTATACTATAATGCGTATCCCCCGATGCCTGAGGTAAGTGGCTCTCCAGTTTGTTATTGATGAAAAAGGTCTTGGTGCTGAGCTGAGACCAAAAGGTAGGCAAGTCACCTCTAACAGTGTAACGTCGTAAATCAGTCTGAGGACATCTGTGCACCTTGGCGATCGGAATATGGAAATAAGCCTGATGAAGATCTATTTTGGCCATCCAGTCGTTCGCCTGTAGAAAATCCGGTATTCGATAGACGTTTATTAGTCTGAACCTGTCTTTGTGAAGGTACAAATTTAATTTACTTAGATTGAATATTGGTCTTGTTGATCCGTCCTCTTTTGACCTCAGGAATATCGTCGATATAAAACTGGG
Organism: Heliconius erato x Heliconius himera; assembly: GCA_013421005.1. NCBI lineage: Eukaryota > Metazoa > Arthropoda > Insecta > Lepidoptera > Nymphalidae > Heliconius > Heliconius erato x Heliconius himera. The sequence continues at coordinate 25,579 of JAATLQ010008621.1, read as the reverse complement.
GGAGACCGGTAGTACCTTTTCCAGAACTCCTTGATTTATCATTTTCTTTATTGTCCCAGTCATTTCTGAAGAGCGGGAAGTTTGCACCGAGTAACTGGGGGTGCGTAGAGGTGGTCTTGATTTGAACGGGATTCGATAACCCGAGATCATGTTGAGAATATGGGGCGGAGCCCCTAGACTCTCCCAGTGATGAACGTATAAATGAAGTCGACCGGAACGGAACAATTGTTGATAGTCAGAACTGTCTTTTAAATTGATCTCTCCTATCCCGGTGGGATGAGGGAGAGTTATTTCTAGGTCTTTTTCGTGCCTGAGCTTGACGAGCTTGTATTGGCTTGCTCCTTTTGTCTCGAAATGTGGTTGAATTGATCTGACGTCTTGGCTGAAAGCGCAAGGACTGATGTTGTTGTGAGTTAAAATTCACCGCTTTTTTAGGTAATGACTGCGAAGAAGACCTTGGATCGTTCTGCGAAGCAGAGATGCGATCTTTCCCTTTTGACCAAAACGCCTTTATACTTCCTGCTTTTTCTAAAACGGAGCTAAACTTTTCCGATTCAAATAAATTGGAACAGGAGGGTGGAATTGGCGAAATAAAACTTGTGAGCGGGATCTTTCACGGCAGAGAGGATGCTTTCCCTTCTATGTTGTATAAGCTCTGCTCGATGACCACACACAAGCTATAATGCATCTGCAGTAATTTTGTTATACTCACCATCTGAAAATACCTCGTTAAGCTTTGTTCGAATGTCCGCAAAATTTAAACTATTTACTGATTGAGCCCAAGATAAGAAATTCCTCATATCATTTTCAAGAGCCTCACGTTGTTTCAGCAATGCGAAAGAGATACTAGCAAAAGCTTTTTCCATATTGCAGGTAACTTTAGAAGTGTCATGAGAACTTACTTCAATATTAGCTTCCAAGTTTGTGAAACCCGGCGAGCGTAAATATTTTTTTTTGAACATCGGCATAACGTATACTATGGTCTAGTATACGTTATGCCGATGTTCAAATCTAAACTATTAAAATGTTGCAAGTCTTTCAATTGCTGGAGAACTTTATCTGACGCCTGTGGGATCGTTGGTTCTTTCACCTTAGTATTCAAAGATAAATTAAAACTAGGGTCAATGTCAGCGTTAGCGTTAGTATCTACGCTATTTGATGGACCTGCATCCAACTCAGAATGATATAAATCCCCACTAACATTATGCTCGATATAAGAAGCATCATCATTACAATAGCAAACACCTTTACTGTGATCAGCATCGCCAGATTTCATAACTCTACTTTGAAGGTCATTTACCATATTAATTAATTGATTCAACTTACTGTCACGATGGCGCTTACGTTTATGTTTCCTTGGTCTATGGGAATCGCTCGAAGACGACGAAGAACAAGAGGAAGAAGAGCTTGAACTAGATAAAGTCCTTTTTCTCATCCTTTTAGAATCGTTATCACGCTCCCTCGAGCTCCGTGTTATTGATGTCCCACTAGAACCAGGCCGCACGGTTGTATCTTCATTCATTCTAAAAGCAATTCAATTCTAACGGACAGCCCGTTAGAATTCTATATTAAAAAAGGTACATTCATTTTACAATACCCGAAACCGCAATGACATACCCGTAGGAAAAAGATAAAATAGAAAATGGTACGAAACTTTAATCACCTTACACAAAAACAATTGAACTGAATTTTTTATATTACCCCCTTTATAAAAATAGCACGTTAAAAATAATTTGAAAATTGATTATTTTTTATTTTCAATACGAGGGTAAGCATAAAAGCACAAAGCAAAATTATATTAAAAAACCAAATATTAATGTTAAAAAAAAAACCAAAAGAAAACTATTAATACAATAGATTACGAACGGCAACGCCGTTAATATAATCATTACTCTTCTTCATAACCGAGAAAATGAAATTTTTGTACTTACAAATACGACGAATTCCTATTGTAGATACTTACACTTCTCCCGTATTAAGTACTTAAAATGAACACCTCACTAGCGAAGAAACGGCTTACAGTAAGTATTACTAATGTGACCGCCTCTGGCGGGAATTGAAACGCCAATGAATAAATTATTGGAGTCACGTAACTCACTACCTCCGGTGGCGCTAGCGTCTACGTCATAATAATGGCAGCACTGCAGCAATATGGAAGAGGAAGCTTGCCACTAGCGACAAAAAGGGAAATGAACGCTACTCTCTCATTATTTAGGCTTCGATTAACGGTACAGTACTGTTTAATAGATCAATTTTGTTGATAATTTTAAAGAATTACATTTAAGGCACACAAATGACTTCCGATACCAAAAGATACTTACTTAGAATTATCGGTTGGCAAGAGAAAATACCATTTTTTAAATATTTTTTATGTTTTTAAAGTGTTATTCTACAGTTAGGAAAGAAAAATACTTAATTAGAATACGTATAAAAATCCGTAATCCGTAACCGTCTAAACTAAGCTAAGTCATACGTTCTCATCGAGCTAAGAGAAATTTTTATACGCTTATTACAACTTATTTATGTTGTTAGCATCTTTGTAGGGAGATTTCTACAAATTTCCGCTACCCAAAGACATTCTAATTATCTTGGCGCGGATTCAAATCCCGCTACGTTGAATTTTTTATACGTTTTCTAATTAATTATTTTTATTTCCTAAATGTGGAATAACACTTTAAAAATGTTACAAAAATACAGAACAGAACAGAACCCAGTACATACACGCTGAAGTTTTTGAATAAATTTATGTGAACGTTGAATTAATGTGTTCAAATTCTATGGTTTACATCTATATATATCCATAGAATTTGAACCAGGAAACCCAGGTAGGTATGCATATGCATACCTGGGTCACCTTTACCAGGGTCCATTATTAGACAGCTCGATGACACATGATCTTTGTGTAATTGTCTAGGTTAAGAAAAGAGTTAGAAGTGGGTGAAATTAAGTTTATATTTAAATTTGATTACATAATTATTAACACGTCATTCTAATAAAAGCTGGTTAGGTAAATATTAATTTCTTCTTTCAATAATAATGTGGTGTCCAGATACTGGTTTTAGTAAAACATCACTTTTACTTATAACTTTTGTATAATCTCCGCTGATTTTGTAATTCTTGAATAAATGAGATAGTGTTATTTTCATGGACATATATGCATACGATTTACCTGAAAAGAATGTTTTATTTTTTTAACATTACGCTGTATCCCTCACATAGGCAGAAAGCAGATGAGATCATTGTTAAGACACTCCATTCCCATTAAGACACTACCGTCCCACACCTTCCGCCGGTTTCTTGAGACATTGTGAGTTGAGTGGCGGAATTCAACGGCACGCATTGCCTCGTTACCAGTGCGGGCAGATGAAATGAAAAAACATAAAATATTTTATTCATAAGTGGGAATCGAACCCAGCTAAACAACTGATACACGGGGTGCAAGCGTGCGATACAGTCGCACGACGGCCTTAAACTTTTAATTTAGTTAGATTTAAGTCGAGAGCTATTTACACAGTTACGATTAGTGTATATCACGCATCGTGGCGTCGTTGGTTAGTATTTTGTATTAGTGGAATGCTAAAATCTCATAATATTTGTTTTTCATAATATAAAGTTAATATGAGCAAATACAATAACACAAGCGAACCATTAGTTGTTGAGAAATTATACCTAAAATTATCAGCTTACCCGTATAATGCCTGCTACACACGTAACGATATATCCTACGATAACTCCTAACGATTTCAACCTACACAGATAAATCAAACGTTCATAGTGCACCCACACGACTCCGAAATCGTTCAATCGTCAGTTCTTCACAGAAGCTTACGCAGGAAACACGTCGCCCAAAATGATGATGCATTTGTGACAATAGGCCTGGTTGGCTATTTTCCTATACATTTTTTTATATTTCATTACTTCGAGTGGAAATCGAACCTACAATCTGACGCGTATACAGTCGCAAGCATGTCATCCTGCGCCTCAACTAGTAAAGACTAGTTTATTACATGAGTTGAAATTCGTTTCAAAAAATTGGCATAATTATTTGGGGATCAATGAGAGTACATATTTGAATATGCTACCTTTAAATTAAATATTTTTCTCGAGTGGGAATTGAAGCTACAACCTGTCGCGTTAACAGTTGCACTTTGTGCCCCTGCGCCATGACTAACTTTAATTTTCTCATCATTTTATTTATTTCTAGTGGGAATCGAAGACAATCTTTCTTAGTTCATATATCACTATAAATTCTTGTAAATGTCCGCGAAGTTCACGACTTCCCTCTTCCGACATATTGCACTGATACACGTTCCGTAATCCCGCGAATCAGGTAAAGTACTGCCGAATCGGACGATCGACATCCACACGTCACGATAAATTGTGCAACCGTAATCGAGAGGTTAATTTAATGAAAATGATTTATTTTGATTTTTTATAACAGCCACGAATGAACGATAAATTGCAACCATTTGTCATACACGCGACCGATAAACCTATCAATCTAGTTTTCATACATTTATCGTTAAGATATATCGCTACGTGTGTAGCAGGCATAACTTGATAGTATAGAACTAGCCTTGTAGACTAAGATCACTAGGCCCTCAGACGTACGTCATATTTACTACCTTGAATGTGGGGCCCTTTGAGAAGTAGCCCCAACTAAATGTACATAAGATCCACGCTGACCTATGTTATAGTAGAAACGTTCGTATTTAAGTATGTTTTTTAAGAAAAAATTAAAAAAAATGTATTTATTATTACCAGATCCTTTACGCAGTCTTTACTCCCGCCCGAAGTCCTAAAGGTTGTTTAAAATTGACGCAAACTGCGTTATGTAAGCAAGCCTACATTTTATATATAGATATTACGGTACGGTAAATACTATTTCAAGACCCCTTATAAGCACTTTTATTATATTGCAAGTGTCTGAAAATACTCATATGAAGCATTCTATATCCTGAGAATAATGAATGGATACTAAAAGAAATAGTAATTAAAAACATATTTAAATACGAGCGTTTCTACTTTTAAGTAGGTGAGCATGTACTTTTAGTTAGCGCTACCTCACCACCAGCACATAAACATCATAAGTATCACCAACTCAATAATGTCGTTAGGTGATTACTACAAGAAGCAAATACATAATTATTATACGAAATTATATGAACTACACATGCAAGGTGCCTATGAAATTCGAGAATTTCCCTCGAATACTATGGGTTTCCACTATCATCTGATCCTGACTTGATGGTAATGGGGCTACTTGGAGAAAACGACGGACAAACATAAATATATAATAATTACGAATATATAACTTTTTCGAAAAGCGAAGCCGGTTAAAAATAAATATTTTTATGTCTCGTCCTAAAGTTATTACCTATGCAAACTCTTTTTCCAGTATGAAAAGCAGCGTAAGCTGACGGCGCTTTAGGTAATCTGGCTGGATCTAGCCACCGTTCAGGTATAAATTCATTAGCATCGGGGCCCCATACTGGATGGCGGTGTAATCCATGTCCTAATATAAAGCAAGTATGACCTTTTGATAACGTACAATTTCCTGGATAGAGAAACAGAGACAATTATACAAAACAAGAATGAAAACAAGAATACACAATGTTTCTAAAATGCATAGAATATAGAGAAGTATTTACTTACGCAATTTTACATCTTTGTCTAGAATTCTGGCTGTCACTGGCGCAATTGTAAAGTAACGCATGGATTCTTTTATAACAGCTTCTAAATATATCAATTTCGATAAATCATGTTTCGTGACATCTCTATCGTCATCACCAAAAATATATTTTAATCTAAAAAAAAACTTCTTGTAACGCATAATAAATTAGAATTAAGAACACCATAATATGTGTGGCGATACTCAGCAAGATTTTGCATAAAAAATAATGATTATTATTGTAGGGGAATGTGCAATTCCTTAATATTGTTCATAAACAACGTTTATAAGCACACTACATCAGCATCCTAAATTTATTCGCTACAAATACAATTGTGTAATTATTTTCCCCTATTGTTTTGTAGCGTATAAATAACCAAATGAAATATATAATAAAAGAGTTGACTATAAGGTCTCGTCTCACATTATCATACCCTCTTATTATTATATCATCTTGTACTTGCAAAGTTCCAATGCTATTACTTACTCTTCAATAATCTTTTCTTGTACGTCTGGAAAAGATCCAACCAACACAAGAGTGTACACCAGAACAGCGGCTGATGTATCATGACCAGCTGCAATTATGGTATCTACATGTTCCCTGACTTCGGTATCATTTAATATTTTTTTCTCTTCAGATAATTCCAAAATAAGATCCATAAATGGCTTGAATTTTGTGCCTGGAAATAATACGTAAAATAAAGTATGTATGATTAAAAAGGACTTTTTAGTTAACTAAACTTATCATATGCACTAATAAATATTTTTTTACTCTTTTTTGTCGAACTGATTCAGAGTTCATGATTTGTAAAGATACATACTTTGTGCCTCTTCGTTTTTTTGTATATTTCTATTCTTTAAGTAGTCTTCTTTTCTGTTTTTTAGAATCTGTAATAATAAATTAATATCGATTCTAAATACAAACCAAAATTAAATAACTAACGAGTCACAAGTCTGAATACAATTGGAATCTCAGATTATAATAACAGGATAAGAAGATATTTTAGCTTTTTTCAATTTTAATTTTATATTGAATGAAAATAAAAGTTAATATTAATTAATAAACTTACAATAAAATAGTCAGTCGTATTGCGTATGATTGTAAACGCTACAGGTTGTGGGTTCTATTCCCACTCGAGGAAAAAAAATATTTTCTCGCTCTAGTAGCCAAGGCAAAGTGCAATGTTGCCACTGAACCCTCAATGCCTAAAGAATTCACCGAAAAGTAGAAAACGAAATTGTCAACAGTGTTTATGAGAACAGAATATGTCAACGCAAGGTTCCCACGTTCCCAGGTTCGATCTGCCTATCTATTATGTTCGAGAAATAGTATAAAGCTAAAAAGTTAAACATAAAATTACCGTGTTTGATACGTGACGAACAATTTTCAAATATTTATCTTGTCTCTTCTTTGTTGGTGACAAATTAAATATGAAATCGGAGTAGAACCAAATTTTCTGGATTCTTTCTACGACTATATTTAATATATTTTCTATGGCAATCACGTATTCACTATTCTGCATTGTTTCATCAGTGAAGTCTACTCCTATTGCTGTTACTGCAGTTAATACAGAAATATATTCTATTTTAGGAAATAACTGTTTTTATGTCTATATCGATGAGTTTTACGTATTTGGGCCAAACTAACAATTTGGCTATTTTGTCTTTTTTTATGATAAACGCATTCTATTGAAATAATTAAACAGGTCAATTATTAAAAAACTTTAAATTTCCGTACAGAAACAGGACTTTTTGTTACAACATAACGACCTATGTAGCGTTTAATTAAACTTACAAGGACCGAATAGTCATTTAAGACTTCTACGCGGGGAATTTCTGCACGTTATTTAAAAAATTAAAATTAAATAATATAATAAATTACATGTAATGTGAAAAAAAAAGAAATATTTAAGATCCTAAAAATGTAACAAAATATAAATAATTTACTTACAGCAAATTGTTTCCAAAGCATTATGACGGATATAAGGAAAATGATCAAATGGGCCCATTCCAATGTTTTGCTCTAAATCTTTAACTAAACGACGAGATTGACTGTTGAAGATATCAATAAAACCATCGAGCACTATTTGGTTAAATGCTGGGTTTATCAAACGACGGTGGATTTTCCATTTTTCAACTAAATAAATAAAAATAATTATAAATTATTATTTCCTCATATTAAAAATTATGTTGCAAAACTTACAAGTTCCTGTGACTAGGCCTTGCCCTAGCCAAGCCCTTCCAAATTCATAATATCTACTTTTCTTCAAACACGTATTGGCTACAGTTGCAAAATCCTCTGGATCGCTCACAACTGAATAGAAATTAAAGTAATCAACTAGTGACAATCACAAAAAATATTAAATAATTAATGAAGCTCATAATATGCAAGGTAATATTATGGTGATAGGTAAGAAGTTTATACGTACGATAAATTTTTGTTGGTCCAATCCACACTGCAGCTACGCCACCAACTTCTGTTGTTTTGATTGAATACTCTTTAATTGTGTTCCATAATTCTAAAAACAATATATAAAAAGAATATCTAATATATCGTGGCGTATCTGTCTGTCTATAAATGCGAATGTGTGTATGCTACCCATCATACCGACAATGATGTAGATGCATGAATCATAATATTTTTGAATGAATTAAACACCGTTTTTTACATGTTATTTACTCAATACATTTTTTTTATTTGAAATTTCTTAATACTCTGTAGGTTATTTCTGTCTACGATATCTACTAATAACAATACATTCCAAGAATTGAACTCCATTATGTATCTACAATATCACGTTATCACAACATTTTTTTAGCTTCACACTGTATACCCCATACATACCAGGGTGAACAGAGGGAACTTGGGAACCTAGTGTTAAGACACTTCGTTCCGCACTTTCCGCCAAATTCTGGAGGCATTGCGTGTTGAGTGCCCTCGACCAGTCGCGTTTACAGTCGAACGCTTGTATCCGTGCGCCTCAAATGTAGATATATCTTTAATTTTGGCTTCAGGCTGTATCCCGTATATAGGAAGGTTGCTCTGCTTATAAAGAAAATTGTAGAGTTTAGCTTCATCACTGAACACGCAATTTCTTAAAAATTCGGTGGATAATGGGGAACTGGTTTCTTCTACCTACCCTGTTTGAAGGAGAACGAGAAGAAACAATTGTGTTTTATGAAGTGGAATATTAATTGAATTGTGAAGTGGAATTTTAAGATAAAATTTAGCTTAGTCGAAATGGTGTTGAGGCAAAGCGCGACGTTGAGTTTCGCCACTCAACACGCAATGCCTCCAGAATCTGGCGGAAAATGATGATAATTTAATTATTTTAAATGTATTATATATTCTCCTAAAACTTCCTCAGTATCTTTCAGTGAAAGTGTAATAAAAATAGTTGGGCAGTTTCAAAGATTAGCCAAACACATTTTAAAATTCTTTGTTTTTGAAAAAACACAGTTGTTATGTTGAAGTCACCGACATACACTTCAATTTAATTTAAATAATGATTTATACTTACTCACACTATCCCCTAAGAGCAAGCGGGCATGTCCAATAAAAGGTAAACTACCGGAAAGCGTCGGTGGATCGTCTTTATTTTGTTTTCTTAATATCCACAAATATATACATAATGCGACACAAGATAATGTTATAAGCAACATTTTTAATCTGTAAAACATAACATAAAATTACATTACTTTTCTCAAGGATACAGAAAGAATCTAGCATAAGGGACCTTTTTAAGTAAGTCATTTTGTGAGGCCAGTCGTGACGCAGGGGTACAAAGTGTGACTGTAAATGCGACTGGTTGTGGGTTGTGGTATATGAACTCTTGGAAATGATTCACTCTGGTGGTCCAAATTTCGGCGGATAGTGGGGAATAGTGGGGGAATGGTGTCTTAAAATTAAGTTGCCTCTGCCTACGGTAGGCAGAGGTATGATTTTAAGTAATTTTTTAATTCGTATATTGTATTCCGCAGCGGAAACCTAGTATTAAGCACTCCGTCTCCTACTTTACGCAGAATTTTGAAACATTGAACGTTGAGTGGCAGAACTCAGCGCCTCGCGCCTGCCTTGGTGCCGGAGCGAAGAAACGAAAATATTGATATGTAGTAATAATAATAATCCATACCCCCGAGAAGGAATCGGATGTACAACCGGTGTTTTTATAGTCACACGACGGCCCCTGCGTCACGACGGCCTCAAATTTGATTTTATAATATTCCAATTGAAACTGTAAATATTTTATAAGTAACAAAGAAAAAACCGTGCTTGGAGTAATCAATTGATAAAAAAATATTGTTTTTTTATTAAATTAAGCTTTTTACAGACAAAATTCAAGGTTGCTCTATTTTACTAGAGCGAAGAAAAGTGAACAGTTGAAATATACTCCCACGAGTGACAATCAAACTTGCAAGCATCATCTTTACAACGCACACCTAACACTGTAGGCAAAAGTAAACAGGGAACCTAATGTTAAGACACTTCTGTTCTCCACTTTTTGATGAATTGAGAGAGACGGAACTCAACGCCGCGTGTTGGCTAAAAATGTTTTGCAAGGAAATGAAAATATTAAATACTAGCGGCTCGCCCACGGCTTCGCCCGCTTAAAACACGTGATTATTGATTTAATAATAATAAAAATTATTAAAGAATTGATTGACAACTATAATGACTTCTAATATGATTTTTTTACGACATTATCGTCAAAGAATTTTTGATTGTTTTAAATAAAAAATACGACCATTGTTGATATTTGATATTCATAAAATATACATAAAGCTAATTATTTATTACACGTATATATTTTTGTGATTTTATGTTCTTTTTACCTATATAATATACTCTGTTAAATGTGCTGATGTCAGTGAATAATTTAATTTACTCATTCAGAATCAGCCTTAAATGTTAAATTATTGATTTGAAGGATTCATAATATTCTTTGTAAAATAACTGTAATAATTGCATATTAGCTTCTGTACAGTTTTTAAATTAGTTACATATATTATATGAACGAACCAACCAAAAAATCTTTGTATTTACTTGATGTTTCTTTCAAGATCGTTCTTTATCTCTGTGTTGAATTAATTACGACTTCTTTCAAATGACGATAACTTTTTTTTAATGAACCGATTTTGATGTACTAAACTTTAGTAGTTAAGTTGAGTTAAAACAAAGCAATTGGTGAAATTTTCAAGTAAATCGGTTCAGTACTTTCAGAGAAAAATGTGGACAAAAATATGTCGACAGACAGACAGACAGACAAGAAATTCAAAAAAATCCTTTTGCTTTCTATTATTCTTTTTAAGTGTCCCTCTATCCATTTCAGTCAAAATTACTAAATGTACAGACAAAATAATTTTACTGTCTTATTATGTATAGAGATCACTAGGGGAAATGTCCTCGAGTGGAAAATAAATCGATCTCACAATATTAAAAAATTGTTTATAATAAAGATTTATTGAAAATAAAATCAACTCACCTATTTTAACTTAGGTACAAAATATATTCCCCTATTTTATGAACTCCACATCCACAAAAAATGATTATATTAATCGAAACAGCTGCGTTTCACACAACTCTATAATTTTAAGTGAAAATTGCCTTATATATCTACGTCTTTTATAGCTTAAGACTTCATAGCTATCTATACATATAAATAAAGTAAAGTTGTTTGTCTGTGATTTCAAAATAGACATGTTTTTTCGTGTGCATTTAGTTATTTACACGATACTAAAAGAAATACAAGCAGTTTTAAAATTTTGTCTGTCTTTCTTTCTGTTTGTCCCGGCTAATTTCCGAAACAGCTAAGCTGATTTTTATGGAGCTTTCAATGAAAGTAAAAATGGGTTGAGTAGCAGCACATACGTTACTTTCTATCACAGGGTCGTGATTTACTCGGAAAAATTATATTTGTCGTGCACGTAATCTACTTAGGTAGATAGAAATAACTAAACCTTTTCTTAATAGTTTCAAATAAGCAAATAGTCGCATCGTAAGTCAACAGATTGAGATGGGTTCCATACATTTTATTTACCCTATTCCTGATGATTCTAGTGCTTGTGCCGCTGCTGTCGCTGACTTGGTTTTGCAGGGTATGGAACTCTACGTTCCTAGCCTAGTGACAGTACAACTGAGCCTCTAGGTATTTTAACTGCACTTAGCAATTTCAGACAGGCTTCGGGGAAGGAGGAAACCGATCTTCTGGATGCTGTCGCCCCGAACTCTACTTTGGATGACTAAGATACCACACTACCAAACATCCTGCGGTGAAGAGCTCTATCCGACATTAAATTCAGTAAAAGATGGTTTGGCGTGCTCCATCTTCATGGGATATCCACAAGTCGAGCAGGTCAGATGGCATCTTTCCTCTAGTGCTCTGAGCATATGCACTTGCTAAAATAAATAACCAATTTTCCACAAATACACTGTAATAAATATTCGTATAATTCAACTGTGCGAAGCCGCGCGGGGGCGGTTAGTCATTAATATATTTAAAAAAAGAGAACTAGAACGCATGCTGCCTGCATGTAAGGCTATAACCAAGTAGATACAAACAAAATAATATTACCAAGGATATAAATTTAGGGTAAAGACTCCTAATTTCGTAGTATTTCAATAAGAATATTTTCCTGTTTAAATACTGTGGAATTTATTTAAATAATAATAAAGTATTATTAATATTTCAAATTAATTCCTTCTCTACAATTTGTTATTTTAATCAAAGCTATTATATAAATGTTGAGTTGTATATACAAAACGAAAAGCTACATTTATATTTAATAAGAAAAATAATTTATCTTAACTCTGTGGTGTTAGTATTTGGTGACCTAATCGGTACCATATTTTATTATGGTACGTTTATTATTAGAACCTTAGCTCCGATTTTTTTGGAAACGCTTTTTAGTTGAGTAGATGAATGCATAGATGAAAAATGCAAAAAATATTACTATTAATGATCGTCGTATTCAAATTTGAAGATAACATGGAGAATGAAAGCATTTACAGATGGCTGCACAAAAGAAGTTAAGGGTTTTAGTGATCACAGCGTAGTGATTTGGGGTGGGTTTAGCTTAAATAGAAAACTGAATTTTGATTTGACGGAACCTTTTTAATAAGGTTACTGTAACCGTGAAATATACGCTACAATTATAAAAAAAAATATTAAAGCTCTTTTTTAAAAACGTATAAAAATGTAAATATAGCGGAATTTGAACCCGTACCCCTCGCAAATCGTCCAAGCGCTCTGATCGCTAAGCCAATAACATAAAACATTTTATATCATCGAGTGGGAATCAAACCCAAAGGTTACATTTACAGTCACACACTTGTGCCCCTGCGCCACGACTGCGAACTCTTTATGCGAAAGATTATAAATTTCATAGCAATAACAGTTTATTATAAACACATCGGAGTATGGCGCCACTTCATTTATTGTGCTGCCTTTACTTTAGACCTAAAATATTCAAAATACTATTAACTAGAAGCTAACATGTATTGAATAGTTCTAAAGTTGTTAATAGAACTTGGCGAACGAACGAACGATTGGCGTTTTTATCACGATCTAAGTGACGTACTGATCAAGGACCTTATCTACCTTGCAGTTGACCCAAAAAATATAGTGTTGCGTCTAACTAGTAAAAAAACAGTAAAAAGGTGATTCATCTATATAAAAATGTCTATAAAACTTATGTAACCCATTAAATTATTATTAAAAACGAAAATTTTAATACTATTAAATTATATATATTTTTTTTTATTTTATATTTAATAATAATATTTTAACTGTTTACCTAATTCAAAATTACAAATATTAATATAGTTTATTTAAATATATAATAGTTGTTTTTAAATATTAAACTACTTGCAACCTTTTTTTATCATTTAGTGTATTATTTTTCGTGATAAAAATTAAACCGGAACAAAAAACGAAACAAATGTTTGATAAACTTTATTTTCTTTGCTTACCTTTTGTGTAGTGAGGCCGAAATGAATAGACTATAGTTACATTATTACACGAAAATGTATAGAGTACTGCATACTATGTACTGTATTCCTAAAAATATAAATATTATAATTTAGAATAAGTTAGTTATGTAGGTGGGATTGATTACTTTTATTATTTTAGAATTTATTTCAAAATAATATATTATAAATTATTTGTTATATAGCGCTCGGTGTCATAGTCGTAACTTACGTACATATATTTGAAAATAACAAAAAAATCTTCTGTACAAAAAATTTAAAGGGACAGTAATAACCCCAGTTAAACCCATAATTTTTTAAGAGTATTGAAATAATTAAAAAGAATAACTCAATTGAAGTAATAAATATAGATATAAGCAAATCATAATTTATATGTGCCCATTATAGGGCTCCATAAGAGTTTTTGCAAGGAGTTGTGTTATATATTATGGATATTCATATATATACATTTATATAAATTTATGGATATTCATAAATAACTTAACTTAACCTTATTCTGTCGTGTCTTAATCACCAAACGAATAGTGTAGTCTGATAATATTATAGAGCTGGTTTTGTAAATTATTTTGCAAATTATTATAATATTTACCTTAAAATTTAGTTCGCAATTAGAATGGATTCTAATTGCGAACACCAATACCTAGATTTAGAGATTTTTTACGCAATAACATGCAGAATATTATCATTCATGGAATAAAATCCAGATAAAAAGTTAAAGGTAAAGAATTATGGCTTAGTTTAATGTTAAGTTCAAAGTATGTAATGCAAATGATGACCTATAATTTGAGACTGGATTAAAGCCAGAAACAGCTTTTGCTACATTTTCATTAAGAAAAGTTCAAAATTTTTGGAAATGACTAAGTCGATTAACATGAAAATGACAGTTTTAAGGAATGTCTTTTTAGAGCCTTGATGTTAAAATGGCTTTAAAACAAAGTCATCTGTTGTCATTTTGAAGAATTTGAGTATCGTATATAACACTTGACTAAATTAGCAAATGTGAGAAGCTTGATTTCATTATACATATATAAGTATGATGAATATCTTAAAACTTACTGTGGTATCATAAATAGGGTTTGGTGACAGAACAGTTGCGGTCATAGTTTTTGTCATATTTTGTAGTAGTTAAGCTGAATGTTCAAATAGGTTATTATCTTTATTACACATTTTAAATGAAACTATTTTAATCGCATTAATCGCATGTAGGTATTTGAATATAATACAACAAATAAGATTAAAATTTATTGAATCGGACATAGCATTTCAATTTTATTACATTTGTTACTAAGGTAATTAGGCCTTATTATCCGCAGTTACCTTACACATTATAAATATAAAATATAAAAATAATACTTCAACATTTATATATTTACTTCTGTTTTTTTATACATTGTAAAATACTTTTGAAGTTTCATCTGTTGCAGGAAATAATTCACTACCGTCTTTAAGTGTTTAAATATCCTTCACAATATGCGCAAATGCGGTAATAAACAAAGTTATTAAGAAAAAAATGAAACAAGAGCTTAAATATACATTCTTTTATTCGATATTTATAATATTAAAGTGAATACCTTTCTTTCATTTACTGGTCCAGAAATATTAAATAGATTTCAAAGTCACTATTTGAAGAATTCGAAAAAAATATGTTATTATATCAAAAAAAAAATACTGTACGTATTTTAATTTTAAAATTTAAATAGCTTAATTTCAATAAAATTATGTGCTTAATGGCGGAACATGGCACCGTATTTTATTTTACAGTAGAGTAGGGAACCGAAAATATAATACAATTTTTATTTTAATAAGCAAAAATTTTAATGATGGATAAATAGTGAGAAGTATCATTTCAAAAATAGTCGTAAACTAAATATATAAATTACGCAAATTAAAATCGCACAACAACCTCTATTAATGGTTAACTGAGCTTTGACAATTATTGATTAAAATTTCTTTCTGTAAAATATTTATATTACCTGTATTTTGTTTTAGCTGCACAGAAAATATTAATTACTTAATTTCCTCCAGCGGGAATCCAACCATCAACAGTCGCATGTTTGTGCCCCTGTACTACGCCACGATTGGGCTCTAAAATATATTTTACAAAATTCCTGCAAAATAATTGTTTTACTTAATTGACTGAAAATTTAGTTTTTAATTTATAGATTTTGTCTTTAAAATGATAATTACTAGAATATGAAAGTAATTTAGATAAGGAAATAAATAATTCCGTAATTAAAGACAGCAAAACCGTAAGCGAGTCGCTTGTTTTTACATAAACGTGTACTTTAATTATTTTTAGGTAACTAATTTTACATACAATATTAATTAATTATTTATTCCGATTTACGGTATATTTCGATCGGGTGATTTTATTAATCATGGGTTAATATATTATGTGCATAAGCAGAGCGAAGCCTCGAAATCAAAAGTTTAAAGAATTAAAAAAAAAAGTGTCCTATTGAAATGAGTGAAGATTTGAATGGGATCTAAGATCATGACCGACTTTTGAAAATGTAAAAATGAGTGAGAAAATAAAATTTATTTAAATTTATATATTTTCATATCTTCGCTCTGGTGTCGAGGCGAAACGCGGCGTTGAGTTCCGCCACTAAAGACGCAATGCCTCCAGAATTCGTCGGAAAGTGGGGAACGGAGTGTCTTAACAATAGGTTCCCTCTGCCTACCCTGCCGTGTGCGGGATCCAACGTGAAGCGGATTTAATAAAAACGTGACCTTGATATACTCAAGCGCGTCAGATTTCTATACAGATAGTTGTACTTGACCACTGATTATTTGATTGCAATAAAATAATGTAAGCAGATTTTTTTAGTTGTAATAAAATAATGTAGATAGGCTTAATTTTATAGTTTATTGATACAAAAAATAGACAACAAAATATTAAAAATAAGTATTTTAATCTTCATCCTGCCTGGTTTCGTCTTCAAAGTTGGTTTTCATATGTATAAAATTAATACTTATTACGAGAACATCTAGCCTTAACATACCTTAAAAGGCGTCTCTCAATTTGTATATTATAAAACAGCTGTTTTTCACTTTTAATGCGGTTAAGATGATGATAAAATGTTAATGGATTCTGGAAATACTTAATTACTTTTTATTAGGAGTTTGTTAAGTCTTAGTCCTAGAATAAATTGTGTTTATATCATTGATCTTGAGTAAAGTTAAGTATGTGTTTACTTTCTTTAAATGAACTTTTGAGAATTATGAATTATTTATATAAAGTCAAATGTGAAGGATAAAAAAAAATATGAAACTTATTTATTTAAAAAAAATTACAGAACTCAACGCCGCGCTTCACCTCGACACCAGAGCGCAGAAATGAACATATAAATATAAAAATATACATTTAATTAATAAATATTTTATTTTCTGGAGCGGGGATCGAACCCACAACCAGTCGCGTTTACAGTCACACACTTGT
Source organism: Heliconius erato x Heliconius himera (assembly GCA_013421005.1). Taxonomy (NCBI): domain Eukaryota; kingdom Metazoa; phylum Arthropoda; class Insecta; order Lepidoptera; family Nymphalidae; genus Heliconius; species Heliconius erato x Heliconius himera. The sequence continues at coordinate 8,479 of JAATLQ010008621.1, read as the reverse complement.
GCCCCTGCGCCACGACTGGCCACTTTATTAAATTTAAGCTAATAATTATAAAAAATTAAACAATCTTTGACAGTCAACTGACAACTGACAGCTAAGTTTCGTAATATGAATCAACGACAGTGAACCACAGACTATATAAGTATTTACTTAAGATTACGTTATATGTCCTCGACATTCGACTTGGTAATGCTGACGTATGTCTCAAACTCGTCTTTCGCGCGCTAGTACCTACTTGCGAGTGGATTATTATACTCGCGTTTAAATTAAATTCCATCGCTTTATTATCGCGGTTGCCTAATTACCCTATAAGACATTGAATTTAATATTTAAAAATGTTTGTTATTTTGTTATTAATATTGTTTATTTTGTTAGTTTCACTATTTTCTATAGTTGCGTATCGGTATGTGAAAGTTCGTATGAATCCTAAAGTACCGACAATAACAAATGCACTCTCAATATTTAAACTTGGATTTTTTAATCTGGATTTTAAAGGTATGCTATTTGTTTTTTTAGTTATTGTTATTTAAGAGGCAATGACGTGATTTACCTGATAGTGATACGTGAAATAATAAATAATTAAAAATAACAATTTAGAGATTAGTTTTTTTTATAAACAACTGTTTTTTTTTTGTAAATATCATTTTAAATGTTATGTTTTACAAATTAAAATATTTTAACATTACAATGAAAACGGAACGACAATGATTATAAAGATAAGAAAAACACACACACTCTTTAGAGCCATCTCTTGTCGCACGTATCTTTTTTTCAATCTATTTAAAAAACATCTTTTTTTTCTTTTAGGTAGAGAAAGTGGTATTCAAAATTCAACGTTGTTACTTGCGCGGTCAATGATACAGGAATATTTTAGTAGACGCTTTCCATTTGTATCTATTATTTTCCATATGATTTTTTCCAAATAAAATATCACCCATATAATAAAATATATTATTAAAATATCACAGTTTCATATTTTCTTTACATTTATGTTTGTCTTACGTTACGCCTCACATAATCGATAACCTAATTAGTAATCACTTTTCGTTCTTTGTATAGATATATATCTTTGTATCCATACTAGGTAGTGTATTATTGACGAATACAAATAAACTTGATTCATATCTAAGGACCACACTACTACTACTACTTATAAACTAATCTTTTGTTAAAACATTTTAAAAAGTCAATCCTTTCCTTCAAATCCTTTTGTAGAAAACATTTACTCTGAAACGTCTGACTACTGCTAAACCTATACCAGAACACAGCATGAAATTGAAAAAAATATGTTAGTCCATTATAGATCAATTTTTACTTTTTAATCTGTATAAATTTTTGTTATTTTGTTAATATATAGCTCCATTTACAAAATATGAAGCCGTCGTGGTGTTGGGCCATAAGCGTGTAGGTTCGATTCCTACATGGAGGAATGAAATATTTCATATTTTCATTTATTGGCTCCAGTAACGTAGCAAAAAACGGCGTTGCGTTATTGTTTCGCCACTCAATAACGTAACGCCTCGAAAATTCAGTGGAAAGTGAGGAAAGGAAGTATCTTAATGGATGCAGAGTGTCTTAATACTAGTTCCCCAGGTTTCCTCTGCCAACCCCACTGTGTGGGATAAAATCCACCCTACTGTGTGGCAACGCAAAGCTTAAAAAAATACACTGATTATCTGTAACGTCGGCCTTCGGAGGATTTTTTACGTGACGATACATAAAAAAAATATGAAAAATTGCATGCTTTTATGAACTGAACTAAATTATTATAATTTTGTAAAATACAAAAAGGAGTAAAGTCATTATTTTTTTTTTCATTAATCCAACATTTCTGTGCACGCGTCAATTCATATATTTTTAACTTAAAAACACTCTGCCTCCAGAATTCGGCGGAAAATGGGGAGCGGAGTGTGTGTTTTTTTTGTGTGCTATTAACAATGTATTTACAACGTATATATATATGTATATACGTGTGATATTTAAGATTTCAGGCAGAACGTAACAATAAATCATGCTTTTTCGTGTAAATCAAACTTTTTTATCTAAGACAACTAAAATGATAATTTGTTATAAGAAGATAAATAAAAGATTTATATACTATTGACTTTTATTGGGTCACAATTTTATCAGTGATAAGATTAATCGGTTGTAATTTTATCCACGAGTGAGCGACCCGCTCGCTGATTCTCCTGTTTGAAGTACACAATTATTTATTTTCTCACCTGAATCACTTTCGTCGTTTAATGATATTATCATTTTAAAAACAGTATCTATAAATTAAAAATTAAAGAGCCATTAAAGGCCGCCGTGCCACCGGGGCTCAAGGGTGTGACTGGACCGCGACGCTTGTGGGTTCGATCCACATTCGGAGGAATAAATGATTATTTATTAATATTTTAATTTCTTCGCTCTGACACCAATGCAAAAGCCCGGCGCTGAGTTCTGCCACTCAACACGCAATCCCTTGAGAAATTCGGCGCAAAATGGGAAACGGATTGTCTTAACCCTAGGTTTTGTCGTACGTAAAGATGATTTTTTTTAAAAACTAAAGGTTTAGCCAATTCAATGAAACTGTTATTTTAGTTATTTTATAGCAACTTTGTTTGGTATTTTATGACATTTTTTTTTTATTCATGAACTGAATTAAATAAAAAATCTCTAAATATTAACGGAAGTTTGCCAAAATATAATAGTGAAAACTGTATTTAAATCGATTAAACCGTTTCTGAGCACAGACAATTACATTGATAAATGCCTCCAATGATTTTCTCAGACAGCGACAGACAGTGATGAGTTACAATTTTATAACATCTGTTAAATGTATATATAATTTTAAAAATAATAAAAATATATTATAAAATAAAAATAATATATTTTTAATAAACAGATTGTACAATTTTAAATAATAAAGGTTTGTTTATATTTTAATTTAATTTCTAGAGCTGCTCAGGCAAATATTGCACATGGGTGAAGAGACTAACCAAAATGGCGGCGTTATGAAATTTATGTTTGGGCCAGTTGTGATATATGGTAAACCATACTTATATTTTTTTACATATAAATATTTTTTAGATATACCTAAACATTAACCGTCGTAGTCCAATGGAACAGTGTCATTCGTTTTCTGACTCTGGTGGAGAGATCTCGTCGGTAAGCTCCGCCACTCATACGCAATATCTCGAAAATTTGGCGGAAAGCTGAGTACGGAGTGTATTTACACTAGGTTCCATAATTTCTTCTGCCTGACTGTTTATGGGTTTTATTTCCACTAGAAAAAATAAAATATTTAATATTCGACACGCAATGCTTCACGAATTTAACGAAAAGTGGAAGTTTTTTAATAGAAACACAGTGTCCTAATACTAGGTTCCCAGGTTCCCTCTGATTACTCCGCTATGTGTGGGATACAATATGAAGATATTATTATAGATGAAAAAAATATATTAACATTATTTTAAATATAATTTCGTTAAATAATTGACACCATTTTGTCGGTTAAATTAAAACATGTTATTAAGGTATTTTTCAATAAAACTGTTGTGGCCTTGTGAGTTTAAACCTCACTCACCTTCAAAACACGACATACGATTTTTGTTTATAAAAAATAGTCACAATAAATAACAAAATTACTAATAAAACGAAGTAAGAGCTTTCGTTAGATTTAACTATATATTTTTTTCCTTTTAGTGGTCTCCTCTGCTGAAGATGTATCTACAGTCCTAACTCATTGCTTAGAAAAATCATTTGTTTATGCGTTAATAAAGCCTTATGTTGGCAGCGAATTGGTCGCGGCTAGTGGTAAGAAAAAATATAATAATACAGATATGGAAAATCATACAGATATTAAAAATGAGGCCAGTCATGGCGTAGGGGCACCAGCGTGCAACTGTAAGCTCTATAGGTAGTGAATTCGATATCTATTAGAGGAAATCAAATATTTAATATTTTCATGCCCCCCACGACGTTCCGGTACTTAAAACGCAATGCCCCGAGAATTCAGGGGAAAGTGGGGAAAGGGAGTGCCTCAATCAAAACCGAGTGTCTTAACATTAGGTTGCCAGGTTGCCTCTGCCTACGCTGCTTTGTGCGGGATACAACGGGAAGCTAAAACACAACAATATCTTCTTTTTCTTACCATTTCATTCACTCTTACACAGTACCAACATGGAAACGAAACCGACGAATACTCGATCTAACGTTCAAACAGAACGTCGTGGACAGCTACATGAATATCTTTAGTCGGCAAGGAGAGCGTGTGGCTGAAGAATTAACATCAGTAACTGACAAGTATACAGATATATTCTCAATATTGATCAAAAATACTTCCAATACAGTGTGTCGTAAGTAATGTTTTGATTCTTTTTAATAAAAAAAAAATAAATTATAATGTTTTAGTTGTGAAATGAGTTTTAATATTAAAATTGTTACAGCTTTAATATTAAAATTGTTAATATTGAAATTGTTACAGCAGTTATTATTTGAGGCCAGCCGTGGCGTAAGGGCACAAAGTGTTACTAAACGCGGCTGGTTGTGGATTCAATCTCCACTCGAGGAAATGAAATATTTATCTAAATTTATATTTCCATTTCCATTTCGAGGCCAGTCGTGGCGCAGCGGCACGAGGTGTGACTGTAAAACCACCAGCTAATGCGAACCTTCTGAATAACAATGATAAGAATTCATTGTTGTACACGACATTCTTTGATTTCACGCTAAAAAAAAATCACAAACTCCTACAACTTAATAGATCAAATTCAAAAGTAATTTTTCATTTCTTAATTACAGAAACAACGTTAGGCATAAAAGTTGACGAAGAAGCCATAGAGAAATACGCTAAATCTGCAGACAGAGTGTTCGGCATCATGACGGATAGGTTTAGACAACCGTGGTTGCTGTCAGATATGATATTCAACTGGAGTGCGTTAAAAAAAGAACAAGATGAAGCCATGAGGATAATATCATCCATGTCCGAAGAGGTAATTAATATATCTATCTTCTCTTCTAACTTCATTATTATTATTTTTTTATTTTAATTAATCACTATATGCACGAGGTGCACCTTTCGAAAGTCTAAACTTTTCTTCTCCTACTTTAATTAGACTTAGAACTTGAAGTAAAATTTATAAATCAAAAAAACCCTTTTTTGCATTGTTTTGATTCATGAACGAATCATGAATTCATTTATACATAAAATTTGAATTAATGAAATTTTAGTATAGTAGGATAGGAACAGTGAGTCTAGTATTAATACAATACGTTCTCTGCACCGCCTAATTTTCGAGGCAGTGACGGAACGTGTTGAATGATGGAGCCCAACGCAGTTTACAAGTGAAGAAATGTAAATATTTAACTACGACGGCCTTACACCTTCTATAATCATATTATTGAAAGACTGACAATATTATATTTTACATTTTCTTTTTTATATTTGATTACCACTAATTTATGTCCGTTTATCTTTTCAGATGATAAAATTGAAAAAGGCTGAATATTTAAAAAAGATAAAGAGCAAGAATATAGAAAACAATGGTAAATTAGAAAGGAATAATCCTTTCTTACTATGACAATTATATTACTATGACATAGATTTTTCTAATTTACCTACATTCAAGTTTTTCTTCACTAGTTCGAAATTATGAATGATGAGTTTAAAACTTAAAAAGACCATAGTGTTACAATGAGACCTCTGACTTTAAACGTACTGGTTGTAGATTCAATTCCTATTTGGGGGATTGAATTACTTTCATTTCCCCGTTCGGGTTAGCGCGGCGATGAGTTGAAATCGAAGAAATGAGTGTCTTTATACTATGTTTATTCCTTTATTCTCTGTCTCTGACTGGCATAGAACATATTTTGTAGACGTTTATAATCTATTAATTCTCTTTATATCGCCATAATCATTATTCCAATTTCGTTCAGTTTCAGATGAAACATTTAAGTCTTGTTTAGACATTATGATCGAAAGTACAGTAAGTGAGAACTATCAATCTATAACGGACTCGCAATTGAAACATTTGATCGACAACGTCATGTTCGCGGGGTTCGACACCGCGGCCCTTAACATTTTATTTACACTATTATGTATTGGCACCTACCCTGAAATTCAAGACAAGGTTTATGAAGAGTAAGTCATTTATGTATATATTAACTTAGTAATAAAATAATTTTAAAAAGATTAAAATAAGACCATGGTGAAGAGTAGGCCAGCGTCTGACTGTTCGACAACAAAGCACAACGGACACTAAGTTCCCCCTGTTTAATCTGTATCCCGCATACATGCATATGCATATATATTTTTATACGGGAAACAGCGTGAAGTTAAAGAAATACCATTACCTCCTTTTTTGGATTCCATACTGAACCGTACTATTCCTCCTCTTTCTGTCCTTATGTCCGTCTGTCACCAGGCTGTATCTCATGAAGCGTGATAGCTGGCGTGACAGGTGAATTTTTCACAGAAATTCATATATTACGAGTGATTGAGTTTTTTGTATTTATGCCGCTAGACATCACTCTGTCCTCTACTTTTGACGTGTTTTAGTAATTTAGCAACAGACGAAAATATTTTTAATATACAAAATTACTCCCCATAATATTTCTTTAATAGTACCACGACAAAGCCTTTTTTTATGTGAATAAATTAAAAAATATGCAAATTTTTAAATCACTATTTTCGCTTCCGAAGCAAAACAAAAATTTTTTGTCATACTTGTTTTACTTATACAAAAACATGGTTGTTTCGAAGGTAACCCATGCTAACCTTTACTTGACTCGTGTAAGGTTATTTATATAACCAATTATCTGCTGCTTAGATACTAACTACTTCTTCAAAGTTTATTTAGAGTTTATTTAGCCTACAATGCAACAATTTATTTTCTAACTTATATCATAAAATAACACCTGCCTTTTTGAAATGAATATAAATGAAGAATAAATCAATGAAGTGGTGAATATAAATGAAGAATAAATCAATCAAAGTAATAATCAATCAATAAATCAATGTGTCGAGGTTAAGCGCGGCGTTGAGTTCTGCCACTCAACACGCAATGCCTCCAGAATTCGGCAAAAAGTGGGGAACGGAGTGTCTTAACACTAGGTTCCCTCTGGCTACCCTGCTGTGTGCGGGATACAGCGTGAAGGTAATTATTATTATTATTATTTTTATAAATCAATGGAGATCAATTTTCGTTTGATATTTTTATTGAATTTTTGAATAAGCAAATGTTATCGACTTTATTTTTATAATACCTATATATGAAAATTAAAATGATCTGCTGGTACGCACAAATCACATATATTTTTTAAAATGTTATACTATAATATCATATTTTGAAGACTTGTATTTTTTGGTAGATATAAAGTATTATTTTCTTTTTTTATCTTTACGGTATATCTCGCTCATAGTAGAGTAGACAGAGGGCACCTGGGAACTTAATGTCAAGAACTCGTTCCGACTAAGGCACTTCCGAACCGCACTTAAACGGTTTTTGTGTCACACCCAAGTGAGGAAAAGAAAGTATTAAATATTTAATTTCCTCGAGTAAGAATACGGCCTCACTCGAAGAAATGCCACGATTAAAATGTTTTTAATTATATGAAATAATATTTAGATGGTTATACAAGATCAAAAAAAAAGTATATATTATATCCATTTACATAAGATAATAACATTTTGAAATAAGATAATAACAGAGTAATGGAATACCGTGGCAAAGTGCAAGGCCATACGTCATAATACTACTTTATATACAGATTATGTATTTTTATTGTTTAAATACAATTCCTAATAGACGTGGCGCGGGGGCACAAGCGTGCAAGCATTCTCTTAAAAAACTTAACTTAACTTAGCTTCACGCTTTATCCCTTGCGGGGTAGTCAGAGAGAACGGAGCGCCAAACGCTACGGTCTCTACATACCTCTTTCGCCTCGTCCACTGTCATCAACCTCTTCATACTTGCCCTTCGGGGGGTCCTCATGCTTTTTACGTGACCTTCCTCCAGTATCTTTGATACTGTGTTTTCGAAGGTCAACCGAGGTCTCCCCCTACCTCTCTTACCGCTCACTTTTCCATCATAAATCTTTTTTGCCAATCCTTCATCACTCATTCGTTCGACGTGCCCAAACCAGCTGAGCACGTTTTTCTTCATTCTCACCGTGACATCCTCGCTAGTACCTGCCATTCTGTGTACCTCTTCATTGCGGATTCGATCAGCTAAGCTGACTCCGCATATCCTACGAAGAGTTCGCATCTCCACAGCATTCATCTTTCTTTCATTCTTCTTCTGTAATACCCACGTTTCGCTGCCGTATAACAGAGTCGGTACCAAAACTGCATTGTGTACGGCCAAACGCGCAGCTGTGCTGACGTTTCGCCGTCTCATCAATGCAGCTAAGGCTCCGTTAACCTTGTTACCGGCAGCAATACGCCTTTCCACATCCATCTCGTATCTTCCATCTCTACTGAACATACTTCCCAAGTATA
>JAATLQ010008601.1:3741-19686 GCA_013421005.1 Heliconius erato x Heliconius himera | reverse complement strand
GTCCTCTGCTAGTCAGAGGAACACGCGGAAGAACGCCGTCGCGTCGGATTATTAGCCGACGAGCAATCATTACCCAAGGACGAATCCTGTAGGTAATAATTACTCGCCGCCCAGGGTGCACCGGTACGCTATACTGCTCGTCCTCCCCGAATGACCAGCATTCGAAAAGGGCCAACAGCAAGCGCACACACGTGGAGGTTATCCGACTTCGCACCCCAATAATCTATCTCCTACGTCAATCTCCGATTGACGTAATTGACGAAAGTCGTCGGTAAAAAAATACTGGAATATTTACCATCAATATTGTAATTTTCCTGCCAATTTAGTTCATATAATTGGAATCTCGAATTGAGTCTTATTTCCTCTTATTTCCATAGAAAGTGCGATTCATTCCGTTCTAGTTTTCTGAGAATCTACTAAGTAAGTGTATTACATTAATTATTTTTCGCCATTCTTTGTGAATGAATTGCAGGTAATCAATTTGAAAATATTTCTGAAAAATGGTTCACTGAACTGAACGTGGTTAGTTTGGGTAAAAAAAAATTGTAAAATACTATATTGCTAATTGTTTATATATACATAATATTATGTAATTGCTAAAAATGAATTTACTTGTTTCGCTTTCACACGTCATGAGTTATTTTTCTAGATTATTATGAAATCTTATATATATTTTTAATAATATTGCCAAGAATATAGATACTTTTTTAAAAAAACTTTAAAACTTTGTACGTAGCAGGATTTGATATAGCGCCTCTTGAAAACCGTGACGTCCGTAGAACGTATGGATTAGTGGTCAGAACGGTTGATCAAAGTACGTTAAAATTTTATACGTTTTCTAAAAAAGTATTTTTCTTTCTTTCTTTTAATTGTGAAATAACATTTTAAAAATATTAAAAATAAACTTTAAAAGTCCAAAATCTGGTAGCTCCATGGCCTTTCGACAATTCAAAAATGGTTGCAATATTTTTTTTAGTAAAGAATATTTTTAATTTGAATTGATATATAATCTGACTCCAGTTTTGTTTAACTTTGCTGAAGTTTTTTTAAACTTTGTTATTTCTGTAATTATTAAATCAATTTCCTGTATTCAACTTTTTTCTGTTTTTTGTTTCGTATTTCTAAGGTATCTGTTTTCAATACAACAATTTTATATGAATAAATTATGTTCTTATTTATTCGGTAGCCTTAAAAAAAGTTTTTTTGTGGATCTTCATTGAATATTGATTATATTTTCGCCGTCGTGGTGCACGAACACAAGGATAAATAATAGATTTTATCATAATATAAGGATGTGACTATGTAACATTACCGATTGTGGGCTTAATACCCATTTGAGGGATTAGATTACTATTTGTTATGTTTTTATTTCTTGGCTCTAGCACCAAGACAAAAGCGCAGCGGTGAGTTCTGCCACTCAACATGCAATGTCTCGAAAAATTCGGCGGAAAATGTGAAACGGAATGTTTTAACATTAGGATCCCTTTGTTTATCCTGCTGTATGTGGGATAGAGCGTGAAGCTGATTTAATTTAATTTTAATTTTTAATTAAGAACAACGGGTTTTTAATAAACCACAGCAACTGAAAGTGTTAACTTTTCTCAATTTAAAAAGTTTAACAACTCCAAATGATAGTTAAAATATAATAAAGATGAAGTGAACAGCAAAGTTTATATACATTATATATTTTTTTTAAGTTTTATTACTGAAAACAAGTTAATTAGAAAATTATGAATTTATTTTGATAACGCCAGTCGGCGCTTATAGGCGCAGGAGCACAAGCGTTTGTCTTTAAACGCAAACGGTTGTCGGTTCCATTCCCACTCGAGTAACGGTAATATTGAATATTAGAAAGCAATATTGAATATTTTCATTATTTCATTCTAGTATCAAGGCAAAAAATATAGTCTTAAGATGAAAAAAAAAAAGAAAAGATATATTCTTTTTATCACTTTTAGATAATTTTGATCACTTTTTCATTTTATGAAAAAATGTTTATTAAACTTATAAGCCTTGAATAAAGCATAGCGGTATAATTTCTATAAAATCAGCTTCCCGCTGTATCCCGCACCCTGCAGGGTATGCAGAGGCTAGTGTTAAGACACTCTGTTCCCTACTTTCCATCGAGTTCTGGAGGCATTGCGTGTTGAGTGGCGGAACATTTCTTGGTAATTAAAATGTTCTAGAAAGATCTCTGGAGATATAATACAATGTGTTTACATAAGACTTTCAATATATCGTAAGTCCAAAACTTTACAAAATGTCACTAAAACATTATAAGAAAAAAAATGTTTTATATTAGCTCTTACTTTAATGAATTCTATGAAAAATATTTTTTTGTCTTCTATATTTTCAACGCTCATATTTTTAAACATTGTACAACAAAAAACAAACATTATTCATATTACAAATATTAAACTCTGGAGAAATATTGTCAGTTATTTTTCATATTAATCCGGTACATTTCGTTCAATAGAGTCTCTATGCAGATGTCCCACCGGGTGCGACTCCGGAGACACTCTGACCCGGAAATGTTACTTGTTTTTTTATTATTATTGATATTACCTCAATTGGTTACTTCGTAGAGAAATAAAATAGTTTGTAGTATTATAAAGATTGAATATTAAGTTACTGACTGTTACACGTAATTACTGTAACATGGCTGTGGGTTCGATTCTCATTCGGGAGAATTAATTTTCTTAATATTTTAATTTTCCTTGCCAAAAGGAAAGACCTTGAAGACCAAATGCAGCGTTGAGTTACGTCAATAAACATGTGACAGAAAATGTCTCATAAATTTGGCAAAAAATGGGGAACTGCGGGTCTTGACACTAGCTTCCCTCTAGTTCTTACTTTTGCATAATCTGGCCAGAAAACCACTACCTCGACTCTGTAACCTGGTTTTTACCCAGTTGCTGGATATCTAGAAGTCACAAGTCGTGGGAAGTTAGCCCGACGTGACAGTCATTATTTTGAACAACATTTAAATATAAAAAAAAGTATATGTAGGGTCAAATTTCGCCATACCACCATGTAGGTATTATATTTAATTTTTATTCTCAATACAAAATTGAAATCATATATGTTCCAAGATATAAAAAAATATATATTTTTTTTTATTTTTATCTCTGTATACACGTGTAGTTTTCAAAATAAATAAAAATTCCCGCCCAAAAAGGAGTTATATCACTGTGGCAATATTTAGAATTTTCATGATATTCTGTTTGACATTTGCTCTACGTGAATTTTTTATTCAATCAGTCCAAAGGAAGAATTTGTGCTTTATATATATAATATTTTTAACGTAGTGTCCGTATTATTATCAAATGTTAAAATTCACATGTGTTACAAAATCTGTTCTTTTCACACAAAAACTGAACCATTATAGAAATATACTTTTTCCCAAAATAATAACATCTTGTTAAACAAAAAGAATTATCTATATCCATCCGTATCTATATCAGTCAATAAAAAAGGAAATAAACATAAAAATCTTAATTAACGTAGTGAAGTAAGAACTTCCTTCGGTTTGTACATAACTGAAAATTACAATGTTTTTTTTTATTATCATCGGTATTAGACTTAAAGATCAATTTTATTTGTCAAATACGTAAAAAATAACTCTGACATTGAAAAGTTAGAAAAAATGTCTAGGGGCCTGTCGTGGTGCAGAAGCACAAGTGTGTGACTGTAAGCGCGACGGGATATGGGTTCCATTCCCACTCAAGAAAAAGAAATTTTAATATTTTCATTTCCTCCCTCTGATGACGAAGCAACGTGACGTTGAGTTTCACCACTCAACAAGCAACACATGTCTTCAGAACTTGATGGAGTGTCTTAACATTAGGTTCCCTCTGCCTACCCTGCCACATGCGGGACACAACCTAAAACTATAAAAAAAAGTGTCTATGGGTAAATCATATTCCCATCTAAACAAAGCTGGGACAAGACGCTAGTTTAATTATATTACTCAATATGACAAAACTTCTGTCTCAACTGAAGATTATTGAAAGTTCTAGTACTCGAGAGCCTTTATTACAGCTATTAAATCAAAATTAGTAATTCTACCTACATTATAAGTGCTATTGTGGTACAATTTGCTACATATGTGATCAACTCTCACTGCACGCGACGGTTGTAGGTTTTGTTCCCGCTTAAACAAATCCCATGACAATTTGAGATATTCAGTTTTTTGTTTTTTTCATGAAAAAAATATCTCACCTACAAGAGGAAATGAAAATAATTCATTTCCTTAAATAAGAATCGAAATCACCAACTACCATCGTGTTTACAGTCAAAACTAAGTATTTTGTGTATGATATTAATAAATAATAATAATTTTATATAAATTATTCTTTTATTATAGACACTTTAGGTCACGTAACGGGATTCTTTATTGAACTTCAGTCATGTATTATTATGAAGAACAATGAAAAATACTTGAAAGGTGTTCCTCTCATGAGAATAAGATTGTATATATTTAAAGAAAAGAAGTCTTTATGGCAATTGCCATGTATTTTATCTACCAAGAATATTGTTGTTATATTTTCCTTTTTGTTGTTATAAATATATTTTTATACAAAATTAAGAAATGCATTTTAATAAGATTTAAAATAACATATATGTATGTATTGTATAACTATTATAATTTATAAGACATATGTATATAATATTATAAATAAATGTTATAGACGTGTTTTTTTATTTTTTTTAGTGTTAAATACTCTGTTTTTATTTTTCGGTCAGAGATCACAAAATATTTATCTTAATTATTGCTATTTTTATCAATATTTGCTTAATGAGGTCAGTCGTGAATCAGAGGCATAGGCGGGTGCTGTACATGCCTATTCCACGCAGCACGCAATGTCTTCAGACTTCGGCGGAAAGTGGTGAACGAAAATATATCAACAAAAACGGTGTGTCTCAACACTAGGTTCCCTGCTTTGTGTGAGATACAACGTACAACTAACAAATACAAAAATAATCTTAAATCACATTCTTCACTTTATTCTTTATAAAAAGTAACTAGAAAGTTAAAAAATATTTTTTTCCAAAAAAAACTGACTTCAAACAACGAACTAAAAAGTAAAAAATAATTTTACACAAAGCAAAACGTGCTTTGATTTTGTTCAAAAAAATAATTTAAAAAATATTTTATAATCTTGAAGTCGGTTTTAAGTAAAACAAACAGGCTTAGTAATTTGATATTGTAGTAAGGTTGTTGTACCATTGACATTGGTTGTTGATTGTTGTTGTAGCTTGACACCGACTTCAAAATTATAAAATCATCAAAATCGAATTGATAACCTCCATTTCTCAGAGAAGTCGATTAAAAATTGCTGAAACTGCTCGGAAAATGTTGCTAAGATCCTATCAAAATCCCTGCAGTGACATTAAACTAGAAAAACGACCGTTTAGAACTATTTCATTGGATTTCTTGTGTAAGCCTCAATATAATGTATCAAAATAAGATGGCTTTGTCGGCAATAACTTACTTGCTTATATTAAATGTGATGCCCTACAACGTTACATTGTAAATAAAAGATTTTACCTTAGTTTCACTAAAATCCCTAGTAAACCTAGCTTTTCTTTAGAATCTATAAAAGCTTGAAATCGAGAATTTATTCGTTTCGTAATAAATTGTATACTTATACAGTTAATATTGATGCCAGTCGTAGCGACGTGTGACTGTTAACGCTTTAGATTATGGATTCGGTTCCCACTCGGGGAAACAAAATATTGAATATTTCAATTTCTTCGCTATGGTATCGAGGCAAAGCGTGGCGTTGAGTTCCGCCACTCAACATGCAATGCCTTTTTCGGCGGTAAGTGCAACACTATGCTTTCTCTTCCTAGCCTGCTGCCGTACATGCGGGATAAAACGTGAAATTGAAAAAAATATATTTTAAGAATTTTAATTATCCAAAAATTCATTTTAGAAATAAAATTCAGATATAATAAATAAGTAAGTTTAAAAATCTTTTAAAATGTTAATTTGTAATACGGTGAATTTTCTAGACATGACCTTGTCGCCCGTTCAAACCCACTATGACCTCGATCTCGGCCTCAGCAAATAAGAAGGAAGACAGAGAAAACCTAGGAAGTTAGTGTTAAGACACTCCGTTGTTCATTAAAATACTTGCGTTCTTCGATTACCCTCGAATTCGTCACGCTTTGCCTCGTTATCGGAGTGAGGGAATAAAAATATTAAATATTTCTTTTACCTAAGTGGGAATCGAACTCATAAGCTTCGTGCTTACAGTCGCTTGCTTGTGGCCCTGCACCACGACGGGCTCAACGACTTTGTTTTTATAATAATTTTAAATTGATGAAATAAATAAATTATATTTACAATAATCTCTATCGTTTAGAAATTGCGATAACCATTAATAAACTTTTCAAAGTACCCTTTCATTAGCGAGATACAGCGTGAACATAAAAAAAGTAAAAATAACTAGAAATTAAAAAAACTGCCAAAATTGCTATTATTTAGAAGGCGCGGTCGTGCGATAACGATAAATTAGCTTTTCAAAGTACCCTTTTATGTGATAGTTCTGACATAACTATGTTTAATTTGGAATAAGCATATTAATTACTTCTCGAATTAATATTAATTGGTTAATGTTAATCTCTTGATATTTTCATAGCTTCATTAAATAATTGAATATTGAGTTAATAATATCTTGCTTATTCATTGGTAATAAGTGAATCCGCGTAAAATTAACCTGTTTTTATTCAATTTCACTTTAAAAATATATATAGATTGCTATCTTATCCCGAAGTTGCTATGCTATTCAAGCTAAAATAAAATTCAAAGAATTATTTCAGTTAGTAAAAATAATTATTTTGGTATTTCACAAATTCCTAACCTTCTGTTCTTTTCTTTGTTTATGGTGTTCCGAGTGTGCTAGTTGAGTAATTATTCATACACTTCACTAATCTGTTAACCGTCATCATTAAGTACCTGTCATCCGTCATCATTACGTTTTTCGAAAATAATTAACGAAACAGGTAACAAAAGTTAATTACATTGTGCTCGTCTTAACCCTCTGCGACTGACGTGGTAGTCCCATAGACACCGCGAAACATATAATTCGATTTATTACCACCGTTTTTCAAATTTTACCACTACCACACCACAGTTTTCAGTACCGCACCTTAGCTTTTGATTACATAAATTTTATTTATTTATATTGAAAATAAAATAAATTTGTAAAGAAAGGATATATTGAAAATAAAATAAATTTGTAAAGAAATAAAAAAGAGACTAAATATTATTTCTATAATTGCTTGAACACAATTTTCCTTTGATAATTCCTAAAAAAAGTTTAACACTCTCTAATTTGAATGTATTTCATATTCCCTAGATTTATTAAAGTATTAGTCAATTTTCCAAATATCTAGTGTTAAATATAAATCAAAATTGATTTTGTAATTTTTACTATGTCATTAATGTTAAAGAAGAGATTTATAGAGTGATTTATGTAAAGTCAATAATAAATACTGTTTCGTTTTAAAAATACACATTGTTTTCTTTATTTAAAATAAATTTTACATAAAAAAATATTGTATAAAAATATTTGCTGTTTGAAAAGGTGTCTCGTGGACTACCACGTCAGATAATTATAAAAATTAAGCTACGTCAGGGTTAATAGCAAGTAAATCTGTCTAAGTTTCTGATGTGCTAAGTATTCTAAACTTTGGCATTAAGTCAATATACACTTTATACGTGAAACTTCTAAAGAACAACAATATATAGGTGCAGCGAACATCTAACTTATTCAACACCAAGGATGCCACACACAGACAAGTGAAATCTTGTAAGGAGTTTAAAATTATCATAAAATATAAAAATAATGTGTAAAATGAAAAAAAAAATCTTGTGATCTGTATTTTCTTTTTACTATCAAAACTTCAAGTTTGGCAATTCGTAATAACTATAGGAGTATTTAGTTTATGAATATATTTTCAAAATAAGATTATAAATATGGTTTTAATTGGTCGATAGGACTATAGACTATAGACATTTTACAAATTCTAACTCTAGAAATCTTTTACTTAATTTAAATACATTGAAAATACTTAGTACAATTTTTAATACAAAAATGATTTATAATTTATGATTTGGAATCTGGTTGAGGCCAATCGTGGCACATAGTCACAAGCGTGCGACTGTAAACGCGGCAAAATATGAAATATTTAATTTCTTGACTTTGGTAACGAGGAACATCTGCCTCAAGAATCCGACGGAAAGTGTAGAACGAAATATTTTTTTCTCATCTTTACGTTGTGTCCCTCATGTAGCAAGGTATATTATTTTTTCATTTACATGATTACATTCCAATTATTTCCTTTTTCTCATCCTGGAAGATAAAACGCGGCGATTGATTTCCCTCAACACGCAACGTCTCGAAATTTGAACGGAATGTAAGAAACAAAATGTTAATAAAATTCAGATATACTATGTAAGTAAGCCCTTTGCCTATCTTTCTATGCGGGACTCTTTGCCTATCTTTCCAGGCAGAAAAAGAAAGCGAAAAACAAAATATATATTTATAAAACAATTAATTTTAATGAACGCATTTAAAAATGTTGAAGTGACTAATGCCAGTCTCGAACGAAATAAAATTAATAGTGGACTATAAAATAAAACGAATAGTTTTATTTTTACAAGAACAACAATTAACAATTAGTCAACACGGTCTCCTCTAAGAATTTCTTTGTTGTCGTCGAAATTACTGCCGCTATATAAAAGTAGAACCATTCTCTGTTGAAGACACTATTATATCATTACATTCATTAATTATGTTTGTTCCTATATACTTATAAGAGAGAGGTTGAATAGATTTAGATAGAGTTTCGCAAAAAATTTTAGGATATTTTGTTTTCTTTTTTCTAGCTTTACGCTGTATCAAGCAAATAGCTGGCTAAGCAGACAGGACCTCGTATTAAGACTCTTCTTTCCCCACTTTCTGCCGAATTTTCCAGGTATTGCGTGTTGAGTGGCGAAACTCAACAATTAATAATTAATTGCCCTGTGTAGGAATCGAACTCACGACCGTCGCGTGGGTCTATAAGACCCACATTTGTGCCCTTGCGCCGCGACGACCTCAAGCTAATTTAAGTACTCATTCGTGATTCAATTGTTAATATATTGCATTTGTTAATCATTATACCAAAATAATGTTTTCTGAATAAGCAAAAACTAAATCCAAAATAAACTAATTCTAACATTTACAACATAAAGAACACAAATACCCTACAAATCATAATAAAAATTAAAACAAAAAGTTTTTGCCGGAACACATTTCGTTAGTGGCTTGTAGTTTAAGAGATTAACCGCTGTCTAAATTCAAAATAGGGATGTCACGATCCGGTCGCGGGAACGAATAATTTGTCAGATCAACGACTCAGAGCTGGAACCGGAAGTTTTTTACTTTACTTTTGGTTTTTACGTATTCAACGACTGAAATTATTAAGGACAAGGCTTCCGGTCGCTTGAGGAAATGTTATATATGTATAAGTTTCATAATTCAACGTGGTTTTTGAAAGTAAATTCGCTTGTTTAGTTGCAGTTATTTAATAATGGTTTTAACTATTACCAATCGTTCATCCTTTGTTATATTATGTGTGAAATTTTACCTAATTTATTAATAGAAAAATGAGAACGAAATTAACTGTCAAATTCCTACTAACGACTACCAACACGTCTTATATTAATGACGGGTATGTATTCGTTTGTATACAATAGTGAATGAATTTTTCATACATTCGTTCACTAGTGTATTCGTCGTGAGTGACTGTATCGAATGAGCAGATGTATGAAAGATGAGTTTATAAATACATACACTGTACTTATGGTTCATTAATTTTTATTATCGTCATTACTGTCACAGGCAAAGGAAAATCCTCCACACGCGTAATGCCTCCAGAATTTGGAAGGTGGGGAATTGAAATGTCTAAATGGGAACGATTTTTTTAAAACTAGGTTCCCAGGTTCTCTCGTATAAATGTATCCACAAATACAATCAAACACACCTAATACGTGACTAGCCTCAGTATTAGCAAGTCCAAACGAGTTCTGTAACAGTTTAATATTTGTCTCATAACATATTCAAAGCCATTTTCAAGGCTTTATTAGTTAGACGTCGCTGATATACGGTCCGCTAAACTAAACAAACTTTGACGAAACGTGGCGTTGGATGGGAGTGGATGTATTCTATTAAAGTTCCTGTTTTTCAAACGAGCTCACCACAATATCTCCTAGAGCCATGTGATTAAAGAGAATAATAAATTGTGCGATAAAATAACAAAATTGCTGTTCTAGCAAATACTATATTATAATGTATTTCCTTTATATTGAGCAGGATTATAATAAAGATATTCGAATTGATTTTATGAATTATTTGAATAAAAAATAAAAGTTAAATTTTGGTTGTTTAAATATTATATTGGTTAAATAAATTGTGTTTCATGTTTCATATATACTTTTATAGTACACGTCTACTTTCATTTCGGGAGGGATTTTCCCCGGTTATATTCCACGTACATTATAGTTATAAAATTAACTTATTATTGTTAATGTATTGGAAAACAGAGAGACTTAAAACTAAGATCCCTCTGTCTACCCGGCTGAGTGCGGGATACAGCGTGAAGCTGATTTGATTTATGTTAATTTTAAAACGAATTTCTTTATGTTCCAACTATTCCTTAAATGAAATCCAGAAACATTTGTTTGTTATTTATTACCATTATTTCTTAATAAAATGTTTTGTCTCATAAAAACAAATCACGTTGTTCGACAATCACATTATTTCAGCTTTCACTTTGTAACATTGCATGTTGGGCGGGGGTGCCCAGTGTTCACTTAAGTGCTTACTCTTAGCTAACTAAACAAAGGCATCGGCGATATTTTAGATAATGATTTATCACAAAATAAAATTTTAAAAATTTATCCATACTAAAGCTACGTCACTCGACGAAAAATAGAGACCGGAAGTGTCTTAATAGTAACAGAGTGACATACTATGTAGGCCAATACTAGTTTTCCAGGTTCAGGATATAGCGTGAAGCCTTTATCTAAATAAAATTTACTTCTTAATTTCGATTTTTAACAAAAAAATTAAAAACAAAACCATTTATTTTTATCTTTTAATTTAGCCAAAAAAAAGACATTGCATAGTAATAAAATATGGCTAATATTAAAATACTGTCTGTGTAGGTTTATTCGCTGTAAACATCTCACCGTGATTTCTTTTTATGAAGACGTAAAGTACAGCGGGGTGCGAATAAGCGCGCCTTTGAAATATGTCTTAGCTATATATCAAGGTAATTTAGGACATCTCGCCGAACTATCGGTTGCTATTGAATTGTACATGTTGTTTTGTATCTGTTGTTTCCGTTAGTGGTATTTAGTGGAAATTAATAATCGTATCGTAAGGAATATCCAATTATTATTACTACACACGCTTCATGGATCTGTAGGCTCGTATAGAAAAATGCTTTGTTGTTAAGTGATCCGTATCGAATACATTTTATACCGACCGAGCGCCTGGTCGGTTTCCAGGAGGCGCTGATTCGAGCCCCGCTACGTTCAAATTTTTATACGTTTTGTATATAAGATTTTTTAGAATTTCTCGATAATGAGACATTCCACTTTCATTCTTAAAGTCCACTAAGTTCCAGTTTTTTATTCAATAGTATTATAATGTAAATACCACATACAGCTATGACAATAACATTTGTAACCTTTATCTTATAAATATCATATTCATGCGTAAAGCTAAAAAAAATACAGTCGAATTGACAACCTCCTCCTTTTACAAAAGTTTGCTCAAAAACAATAAAATATACATTTTACAGATGATTGAATTGTCACTAAAATAGAAATTTAGAAGGCTGAATCTATCCCAACATTTAGACGATCCCGCCCTCAATACTGTAAAGGGAATCATTTATCTTTTACAATAAGCCGCCCGCGTCTATTGGAAACTATTAAGCAGAGATTAGCCTTTGATTCTGTAATGAAATATTGTGAATTGATATATCTACGTATAAATACAATATTGTTAAGTATTCAATTTATATAAAAATTAAGACTATTGTGATGAACTGGCGTAATATCATTTTCAAACTATTTAATTTTTTCATTGTTGAGCGAAAAACTGTTGCTCAACAATGAAAAAACAAAATGGACACCTTTGTGAAAATTTTGCAATAAAAAATATAAGTAAAAATGACTTTAAGTGAAATAAATAAAAAAAAAAAATAAGTGAGATAAATAAAAATTACTTTAAGTGAGATAAGTAAATATAAGATTTAAAATATAATAAGCCTGGAGTAACTGCCTTTAATTTCTCTATATATTAAACATAATACATACTACATACATATATAATATGGGAAATAAAAACAAAGATATGTTCTCAAGGCATGATATTTGTTATTCAATTACTGATTCATATTAGTTATTAATAGATAAATTATTAACTTAATGTTACGTAATCATTTTTATATTTTTTACATACTTGCAAAAAGACTGAATTTTATTATTTAAGTCATATGATTTATATATTTATTCGTTCTTCACTTCACGCCTTCTCTCTCGATACATTGCATGTTAAGTGGCATTATTCTACGCTAGAAAATAATTATAATAACAATTAACTCCCCCTAATGGGAATGGAACCCGCTACGCCACGATGGCCGCATTGTTTTGTATTTTGTTATAATTATCGTTGGTAACGTATGTAGCCTGTTTACGCAAAATTAAACACGCGTAATGTTGCTTCAAAAAGTTTCTACAATAAATGTTTCATGAAGAATCATACTCATAAAAATAAAAATACTTTTAGTATTTACAAATTATTATATTTTTTAATGTTAAAGCTCCGTGTGAACAAATATGTAAATGTAGAAGCTTTTTGTTGGCTTTCATTGGTCGATGGTTGTGGGTTTGATCACACTCGGAGAAATAAATCATTTCTCTTTCGCCGCTAAGGTAGCGTTGATTTCCGCCACTTGAATACCTCGAATTCAAGATTGTTTCAAGAGGTTCTAGGGAACCTCTTGGGTTCTAGGGGGAGGGTTATAGGGATTAGGATCCTGATCCTGAATCCTGTACTTTCGTGGGACAAAGCGTGAACACCACCTGAAGAAATAATTAACAATACGAATACATACGTATATGTATATTAAAATACCATAGTGGGAAACGAAAGTTCCTTAATGGGAACGGAGTATCTTAGCACTAGGTTCCCAGATGGCTTCTGCCTACTTTGCTATGTGTGAGCGTGAAGCTAAAAAAAGAATACACACAGACAAACAGACAAGAAAAAGACAAGCAAATTGGACACGATAACAAAAAACCAATGAATTCCATTAGTTATCCTCCAGAAGGGAATGGGCTATATATAGTAGGCAGTTTACTTCATATTATTAACGAAGCAAAATGAATTGGGAAAAGTACCTTCGCGTGAAATACTCTATATCTACTGGAACTGGTGAACATTTGTCTTAGCCAATTGTCGACAGTTATTTATTTCACTCAACACTATTCGTAGAATGGATTTATAAATTATAGTATCTTTCTTTATTTTGATTTATAGATTCATTTTCTAAGGCTTATTAAGAATTACTCCATAACCTTACTGTTTTCTTCCTTTTATTAAAAATATTAAAGTTTGTCAAAAAAAATAATTTTAGACTATACCTAACTTAATTATAGAACTTTAATAATTTATTTTAATTTTCTGCATATAATTCTAAGTTGTAATAAAAATCAGAAAGGAAAATTTTATTATTTTAAGTACCAGCTTGGTTGGTTTTTATGTAGCTTGGTGTAAAAAAGAAATATAATTAGCTTAAAAAATTATATTATAAAAACTCGAATTACTTAAGCCTAGTAGAAATACGGTCGAAATGTAAAATAAAATCCAACCAAGAAACCCAATTCTGTTTTAAGGCACTTAAAAATAGAAGAAACAAAACCAAAGAGTTATTGGACTACCGCCAGAGACAAATGCCAACGAGTAAGTGCGTTCAAACTTGGTTACACTGAAACTATCCCATATAAAGGTTTGTAAGACGAACAAATACAAAGAATCTAAGAACCCTTGTGATAGAGATCTCTATAAATTTATATAAGCTTATCTGTACTTCTTTATAAACCTATAGAGTTTGTTTGGATGAACGTTCGTTCATCTCAGAAACTACTGGTCAAATAAAAAAATGTGTTAGATCGAGATAGATAGAGATTAGGCCGTCGTGACGCAGTGGCATAAGCTGTGACTGTAAAGGGAATAAATCATTGTTTAATAATATTTTCATTTTATCTTCCAAGGAAAACTTGGCTTCCGCAACTCAACGCGTAATGCCTTTTAAAACCAGTTCGTACACACAAATAAACAGGTTCTCTCTACCTTCCC
Organism: Heliconius erato x Heliconius himera; assembly: GCA_013421005.1. Lineage (NCBI taxonomy): Eukaryota > Metazoa > Arthropoda > Insecta > Lepidoptera > Nymphalidae > Heliconius > Heliconius erato x Heliconius himera. The sequence goes on along the minus strand of JAATLQ010008601.1, from coordinate 5,260 downwards.
TGCTATATGCGGAATTCAGCGAGCAGTTCATTGGTTCAATATATACCTCAGGCACTTAGGATATGTCAAAATGTCATACACAACTGTTAGTGATTTCCATCAGTTTTATATACCTAATACATTTTCCTAGGGTCTTAAATAGAAATATACGTCTGAAAAAAACAATTGACCTTTAGTAAGTCAAATTGCGATTACTCTTCACATTTTAATATATATCACATCAGTCTAAAAAGTAAATATAGCATTTCTGATGCAAACGCTAACACGTACCATCCACTAAACTAATACGTTAATTAATTATAACTTTAAAAATTTCACACTTCACGTGAACACAAACAACGAGCTCTAAACAACCGTCCCTCTAAAATCCGGGGCTCATTAAGTAAATGAGGAAATACATATATTTTTCTCGCTGGAATCAACGCGATCAAAACTCCTTGACTTTAAGTGCTTTTTACACAATCTAGGATTCATATTTAATTTGAGAGCTAAATAGTTCTCTTCGGGTTCTATTCAATATGCCCGCACTGAATCATTTTTATGGTCCATTTTTATATATAAAAAAATTTCTATTTTTCAGGTTGGAAGAGCGTTGTGTGGAATGTTGCTGGTACAGTTTTTACACTATAACATTTAGACGTAAACAATCAATACTTAATATTTTTAAAAGTACTTATGTTTATACAAAATCCATAATTAGAAAAATTTACTAGATACTTTGCTAAATTTGTTTAATTGGAAAAGCTTGGAAAAGCCGTTGCCTTAGTTAGATCGTAAAACGAGCAGGCCGACGGAGAGTTTTAGAGAAGAGCAAGTGTGTCATTGCTTGTGAAATGGCGCCTAGTCACAGGTTGCTTGATCCTTTTGGCGTGTCCTTACTTTACAAAGTTTTCATGGCGTCGGCAAACTTGGCTTCGTAATCGATTTAACGACTTCCAAGTTAGTCACTGCAAGTTGTAGGCTGGGGGTAAGCGATCTTTGAGAGGGACAAAGTCTATAGAGTTGCTTTTCTGCCATAGCCCGGCAAAATAGCAAGCCACTTCCCGTGCACGATTCTGATCACCATTTAGAGCTGTGGTTGACTTCCTGAAAAATCAACAGCGTCTGTTAGCAGACATCTTATTAAATGATATTTAATTTCACTAGCTTAGCTACAATTAGTGTTCTAATACACTGAACGACTTTAAAAGTGAATATTTTAAGAACACCTTATCGTAATTTCCCCCGCGTGTTACCTACTATGTTATACATACATTCATCACGCACATCATTTCCACAACGGACTTAATCATTCGTCAAAGAATTATTGAAAAAGGTACACTTCTTATTTGACTTCGTTAAGCAATGGAGTAATACTTTATAATTTTCAATTTTAGCCCGATTGAACCTGCTCTAATGAAGCTTTCGCACACACTAGCATTGTTTTTAACAATAAAGATCAATTAACTTATTATATTTATAATTGAGGCCAGTCGTGGCGCAGGGACACAAGCGTGTGAATGTAACCTGTCTTTGCAAT